>JAOPUD010000009.1:12037236-12050073 GCA_027122715.1 Trisopterus minutus
TGGACGAGGCCGTGTTTGCTCCGCACCAGGGGGTTTAAGGGGGGGCGGGGCGGATGGGGGGTTAGTCCTCCTTAAAGGGACGAAGTCAGCCTTTAGTAAGACTGCTATGGATCTATAAGGCTAGCCAGACCCCCATATTAAGAGGTAAAATAACAAGCTAAACCTTTTTTGGTTAGGGTTAAACATGTGAGCTCACTTGTCTGAGGTAATCATTTAATTTCCTTCCATGGTTTAATCGTACTGTGCAGCAGTGCACATGTATGTAATTGGTATGACCTTGATAGAAACTAGAAACTATATTCCGGATCTGTCACTGTGTTTCTAGGGTGGAGTGCTATTAAGCTGATAAAGAGCTTTGGGATTTCAGGAGCTATATCTTAAGCAGTGACGGGCGTGATAACTCAGTTTACCAAGGACATGCCAGCGCAAACAACAAAAGAACATTCAAGTTGTCTAAACTTAGTGCTAAACTTCTGTATAATGTTGAACTGATTACATATGTTAATGTTTGTATGTATTTATACATTTTAATATCTTGCATAAATTCACTGTATCCACAAATCCGTTCAAGTAATTCATACATCATTATTTTATGAGTGTGAAAATTCTCTGCCAGCTCATTCTAAAGGCAAAACATTACATGCAATTCTAGTTCACAGTTAGAGGGCCGCGATGCTTTCTTGCTGCACCATCAGAGCTCTCTTCAGGACCACCAGGGAAACTAATCGAAAAGTGATATTCCTTGTTTTACCGCAGCGCCAGACTCAGACCGAGACTGAGAGAGGATCCTACATTCTAACGTTATCCTGGTCTACATTAACGCAATTTCCGGTCCGTTGCATCCTATGAGCTGTGTACGCCAGTTAACTATCCCCGTTTCGAGAATAGACTATTACAAGAATAAGAACAACAACGACATTGAGAATAAATCGGGAGGTTTTAAGAAACAACTTGACAGAGCAATATCTAATACACGGAAACGGATATCCCTCTCTCGGAAGTCCCTGGCTCTCCCTCTCCTCTCGCATCTAAACCCACTTACGCGAGCGTCCCGCCCTCTCCCTCGCCAATAACGCTCATTTGGAGCACCCCGTTCCGTGCTCCTTGGCGAGAACGCCTGGGAACGCGGTTAGAGCAGACCATTGCTGGTAAATGCAGCGTTAATTACTTATAGGTGGTAGGTCAACCTCGTTCACATTTCTAACGCACAGTTAAACGCCACATCAAATATGAATGGACAGTTTATTTACTGTTTGCAGCTTACGTGTTCAGAATTGAACATTGCTGATGATTCGATCAGGTGAACGAGTCGAGGAGGACGTACAGCACAGCAGCAATGTACCATTCAAACAGATGACTGCGGATTCCGTCGGACAAGTCAGGCAATCGTTAGACTTTCTCCTGCAAAGGAGTGGCTATTTAAACACAACACCACGCCGGACACAGGGAACCTGGCTGTCACACACAGGCGGCTTCGTAAGTTTAGTCGTCGATTAGCGGCAGAATTGAAGCCGAAGCCCAGTCACGCGCGCGGGAACCTGCAGCAATCATCGCTGGTTGACAGAACGAGCCCGGCGCGGTTAATTGAGCTGATTGAAGACATACTGAGGTAAGGATCCACACGCTGCCTCTATTCTAGAGAGGGAGTTATGCTGTAGGCATTTATTACAGGTGAACGGGCAAGCAGTAATATTTATCTTACCAAAGTTCCCCAGGCGAGCTGGCTTATATAATAACATCACATGCAGTAAAAAAGTGACAGCAACGCCGAGTTAAATATTTGTGACTAGGGTATTGGGAAAAGCCCTCACATATATAGGCTACTTTCAATGTTTAGCTTTTGTAAATCCACAAATGACGCGATTTAATTAGTCAATTAGTAAATTAGTAAAGTCCCAAACGTAAACCCCCAAAGGTTGGCTAGGAAACCAAACTCCAAAAGGTAAAAGGTCAAACACTTGCTTTAGGCCTACTAACATTTACGATACATGTTGTTGTGGAAACTGTGTTCTGCTTACTTCATAACCTGGAGTCTACATGTGTGCTATCACGACGTTTCTAAGCTCCGTGACATCATGTAATGGTTAAAAGTCAAAAGTTACAAATTAAACCGTCAACCTAAAGTTTTTTTTGCAAACCTTTAAATCTTCAATTGTGCTCTAGTGTGGCATTTCCAGATTTATCCATTCAACCCAACCAAGTGTAGTATATAGTGCAAACAGAATTCTAAAAGAAAATTAGGAACGAAAACAAAACAACTGAGACATCTAATGCTTGAATACTCCTGTGACATGATGTTATATTCCCTCAGTCTGTTTTACATTCTTACACTTTCTGAAGGTACAGGGTCCAGGGGTTTTGCATGTTCATGGTAGGTCTGTGTTGTGACAGAGGCCTTATCTGGGCATTACCAGTATCTGGTTATCTTGGCCTCTGCATTTGGCTTGTATCAGTTTCTTTTTTGCATTTTAGTACAACCTCACGGTGGGATTTAAATAACCTTTTTATCTTTATTAATTTGAATTTCTGTTATTATAAACTGGTATAAGGCCACGACAGCTCACAGGAAAACCTGGAATGTTGAACCATACTAAAACGTCTCAATGTTACAACTGTCTAGTTAACTATAACAGTTAGCTGGCATAGCTACATGTGACCAAAAAGACAAGGCAAGCCGTTAGATAGGTAGCTGTGGTCCGTAGTAGCCAGCTATGAACCAACTTTCAGCCTCATTCTGAGACGTGAATGATATAATAACAATGTAATACTGGACATTGACAGGCCGTTCTAGTGTTTATTTGAACCCCTTGGATTTCCAGAAAGACTTCTTTAATAGCCACTTCATGTTTTAACAAACCTTTGTGCATCCATTTGGACACTTTTCTGTATGTACATGCAGCCTTGCATGCATCAACCTTCCTCAGGCAGCATAGAAATATATTATATAATACACCTTTTAATGGTCATTTCTCCCAGACTAGGTGATGGAGGGTCGTCGGCAGAAGCCCAGACGGGAGAGGCCACCGCCAGCAGAAGATGAGGACGCCGACCAAGCAACGAGCGCTGCTCCTCCGTGTGCTGGGGACACCCTACCCTGGAACCTCTCCAAACTCCAAAGGGTGAAGCGCTCCAAGTCGGGCTCGGGAGAGGTGCTGGACCCCGCAGAGAGGGCCGTCATACGCATCGCAGGTCAGTTTGCCGCTCGCATCGGCGCTGGACGCCGGCCGCCGGTCGTTGTCGTGTGATGATGTGTGACTCACCCTGATCTTATTTCTCGGGGTAACCACGGAAACCGAGGGAGCAAGTGGGCGAAGGAGAGTAACTGCTGGCATGGCCTTTCCTCTAGAGAAATATTAATACGTTGTGGTTTTTGCCACCAAGGTGCTGTTTCCTGCAAAGTACTGCGTGGATACTGGGGTAATATAAGGAGGATGGCTGAACGGATTAATCAGGCGAGGATATTGTTCGTTTTCAGTTGTGGGAATTGAAACGGGTAACCATCATTTATTTACGCTATAGCTAAACCACATCATTGTGTGGGGATAATTACGTAAACAGGCTGCTTTGTAGCAATGAGGTGTTTTTCAGTTCAAGAGGGACATGGGCAAGAAAGGCGAGGGCACGCAATTATAGATTCAACAAATGTACAGAATAGAGTGCAATTTATTAAAATAAACTCCCAGTGGTGTTGTGACACAACCTTTATGTACGGATTTCAATTTTGCATGGGAGATTAGCTGCATCCCTCCTCTTTCTGTGTGTACTCAGTTCTACAATAGAGCTAGCACTAAGAGTTCTTCGAAGTTTGCAGTTTAATACAGACAACAGAGACCGATGACAGGAAGTACTGTGATCTTAGGATAAAGATTCCATAAATAAAGGATATATGATAACAAAGGTAGGAGGGACACCAGGAGTTTGTAATCATAAATTAGTTTGCCAGTGGTATGGGCTTGACAAGTTATTGCTGAATCATTTTACCTAACCACTGGGCTGAGTTGTATGCATGCTTGTCTATCCCAGAGCAACACAATAGGACTTTTATGCACTGGGCTGGGCTGTGTTCCTGTCCGGCTGAAAGGAAGTCAACTCGACCCCAGCACCTACAATAGGTCAAAACATCCTCCGGTGCTCTTGCTAACAAACTTAACTCTTGTCTCTTCCTGGAGAGAGGATTTATGCTCTGCGATAGTTGTTCTACCTTTTGTTTTGAGCAGATGCTTTGTTGAGCAGATGTCCATCCCATTCCCTCTCCTGAGTGACAGTTATAACAAGTTGCATTGGATGGAAGCCTCTGCTTAATGACAACATTGTAAATAGCTCGGGCTGGGTTACTAACAGACAGACTCAAGCAGGATTTAAATACCGGATTAGAACATTGGTGTGTTTCGAAGGCTGTGTGCTATTATCTTTGTGCGCGTGTGGGCAATGTGTATTAGCGATAGACCAATGTGAAAAAGATCTACAGCCACCTGAGAGCAAGAGCCTTTTTAAAATGCTGATCAATTGGACCTGGTGGAAAAATGGCACTCCTGTGTCTACCATAAGAGGGCAGCAGTCATGTACCCTATGAGTAGTTATCTGCTGAGTGTTGCTCTGCGGTTTCAGGCCAAGAAACAGCTTTGTCTGCATTGTTACAGCATGCACCACAGCATGTCCCTGTGAGCCTTTAACGTTTTACAATTATATTGTACTTTCTTTGTCAGAAATTTTGAAAGATGATTACCAACTGTTACATTTTCTAATGTGACCAGTATACCAGCATTTACACCGAGAGACTTAGGACGCAAAATAGATGGAAATGACACAGAATATTACAGAACTGCACCACCTCCTAATAACTAAAGTATTATTGGGATAGTTCCATTCATGTCCACTATTGCGTATTCCTTTGATAGACCAATAACAAAAGACAAAATCAAGTTCATTTTGACATTAGTTTATGCAAGCAAAGTTTATTAAGCAGTTTCCTGAAAAAAAACGATCAAAACATCACATAACGTTTAACACGCATTATGTGTTAATGGCGAAAGTTTGGTGATTCTCATGCTAATTCAGTCTTGCTGCTGGGGCAACCATGACCTAATAAGTAACCTGAGTAACTGAACTTCCTTACAGCTGTAAGTTGTGCAAAAAATTTCCAGTCCCTGGAAATGCCAATCCAGGAAATAGTTTACTTAATATACCTCTGGTGTCTGGGTCAAAGTGAGAAGTCATCTTAGATCGAGGGCAAAATAAATAGAATGCCCGGCCCTCCCAAAGGGCTGCTACTGGCTAGCTGCAGGTCTTAAACTCAACCTGGGATGCTACTGCTATTAGCTAGCTGCTTGTCTTAAACTCAACCTGGGATGCTACTGCTATTGGCTAGCTGCTTGTCTTAAACTCAATGCTACTGCTAGCTGCCTATCTGAAACGGAGCCTCGATGCTTATAGTATAGGGTCGTTGTGGCAGACATCTTGTGGTTTTATACATAGTTAGGTAGCTCTCTTTTATTAAAATGCCAAATTACAGAAAAGTGACGCTTCTTTTTTGAACACTATGTGGACCGCATTGTATATAGTAAACCCATGATACAGACCTTGCTCTTATTATGCAGCCTTTGAGCAGTTCTCAACATAGTTAATTAAGTTTTTTCAAATTAAGTCATCGAGTTAAAGTTTAGTAAATTGTTATAATTAGATAACATGAACCCTATGTCACTGAATCACTTAATAGTAGGTGCTGAAAAACTATGACCTTAACTCTCACGCCTGAAATAACGCATAATGCAATAAATGCAATAACTCTACCCAACCACCAGGTGGCAGCTTCTTCAAGCATGACCATAAATAAGACGCTTTTTTAAAGAAAAGTTTTTCCAATTCCTGGAAAATATGTGTAATTTCCTACTTGTTCTGAAATTGAAGCGCAGTCATAGTGTGCTCCTTGTTCTCCTCATCCTACAATGTGCTGCCTTATTTTCAAAGAGAATACATTTCAAGCTCATTGAATGAGCGAGTCTCATGGAACACTTTTATTTCACTTTCCTACTATTATGTGGAGAAATGACCTTTCTCTGGCTTTCCTATTAGAAACCGCCTCGGGCCATGACTTCCTGTACCGCATAGCCTGCTTGAAAATCTGTAACTGAAGCACCGGGAGCTACACAGAGCATCGGGCAGAATTCCTGGAGCATCACACTGTTACTTTATCCCACTGGAGATGGTTAAACGTGTGGTTAATAATCACCAGAGGAGACTATTTCCACTGGCTGTGTTTGTCCTTCCACTCACAGCATTTGCCCATATCTTCACGGTGAGCAGTAGGTCTTGATTCCAAGCCATTGCACCGTTATTGCGCTATACAACACAGCACCTCTTTAGCCTGCTATTGCACCTCGACTGCTAAGCAGTGAACAAAAGCCCAGCCTCGGCTTGCATGCAAGATTCACGGCCTTGGCCTGTAATAGGGCGAGAGTGGAGGACGATAAAAATAGAGTTTGATGAAAGGTGAGGGAAAGGCTGTAGTAAGGCCTTCTGAATGCTGAATCACTTTACAGCAGATGCACATAAACCCTCCCCCTGAGGACACAACAGGTGGCCGGAAGGTTGTCAACTAGAAGGTTCCATTGACTAGTGAACAGAGTGTCTAGAAGGTTCCAGGCACTATTAACAGTGAACAATATTCCATGCTGCCATATAGTCATTCATTTGTTCATTGTCTATTTATAGATATTTTAAGATACTATGCATAACCCATATACAATATTTTCAGTATCCTATACCAACAGCCTGGATGATTAATTACTACTAGTAGTAGTACTCGAAAGGCTTATTTAACAAAAAATCTCGCTACAATTACATATTTTAATTGCTGTTATTTCATCTTATTCTTGCAGACATTACTAGGAGCACATTACTTTCAGACTTTGTCTCAGGAAACGAGTGCATATTCTCAATGACCCTAAAGGCACGAGACATTTTTCTTCAAAATAGACCTGGTAAATCGTACATTTAAATCAGCTTCGAAAACAATAACATACATTCTGTGGCGCAACTCAATCACACAATGGTTGAAAGAAGAGAGGAACGCTTTTGAGAGGTTTTTCCTCTTCCTCATGAGCAGATATTTATAAAGCAGCGTCATGGGATGTAGGAAAATGTGTCGGCTGTGTTCACATAGACTTGCAGAGTCTCCTGTCACCCACCTGATATCCAAGATGTGGCAGACATATTCAAATTCACACCCATGTTTGTTGTCCTGTCATGCATGCAGAGAGGATAAAGTCTCTCCCCCCGTCGCTCCTGCCTTCTGCAGTATCAGATGCAGAGCATATGCATACTTCATATTTCATACACATACAAAGGCATATACATTGCATACTTAAAAAAAAGGGGTATGCTGGCCACGCACACGCGCAGAATGCCATTCCAAAATCCAAGGTCTATCTTTATTGATAACCTAACCACCCCAACACTCACACCCACATGTTTACTCCATGTCCCACTTTCAGTGTTCATTCGTTTAAAGACGTAAAGTATTTTCAGTTTTATTTGAATAGTTCCAAATCAACAGTTGCAGTCAAAGTCACAGAAGCCATACGTTCTTGGTCGGCAACAATCTATTTTTGGAAGTACATCACATTCTTCAAGAAGGAACTATGGACACTTGTAAACACCCTCTCGATTTCTGAATGGTCAAGCTCAAACAAATAGTTATTTGCAGTTTGGTTTTTAAAAGAGGCTATATGAGTCTTTGATAATGTGTTTGTGAAATCCGCTTTGGGGTATAGGATGTTTAGCACGTTCGGGGTGTCAAATCGTTGGCGGTTAACATCTCCTGGGGGAATAAGGTGCAGAAGACGAATGACTCGTTATTTTACATTGACTCATGAGCCTCTTCCAACAGGCCTGCATTTACAGTTTAAAGGAGCACAATTTTGCTTTGCTTTGGAACCATATGTCATGTTTTAAAACCACTTAGATCAGAGTTCTGTACTGAGGGGGTTGGAGATTGACCCTAACTAAGGTGTTGGGAAACCCCCGGTTCGGCATGCCCCTCGGTGTTCCACGCACACACACACACACACAACCACACGCACACGCACACACACACACACACGCACACACACACACAGGGAGCAAGTGAGCAGCAGCCCTGTATTTAGGACTTATCGTGTTTCCTCCTATAACGGGAAGTGGCCTGGCTGATGTCACGGTTGGCCTTGGCCAAAAAAACTGACTGGAGGGATTTCCCTGCTCCTGCATGACGTAGTCACTCTATTGCACCAGCCTCCAAGAACACCCATCATGGAAAATTAAGGGAAGGGTGGCAGTTTTAGCTGTTTTTATGGGTTTCATACAATGAAACACATTGTCGAGACCCTCCATTTTTAGATTACTTTACTCCACTGTTGGCTTGAGCAGATTTCTTATTCTTAGCAGTTATATTTTGTGTCTGTATTTACTCAAATCCCAGAATAATTTGCGAAGTTGTACTATTTAGTACTTTATTAATTGTCTAGGAACACATTTAGCATTTTTTATATAATTATAAGTGTGACTAGCAATAGTTTGTGTCAATTAAACATACTTTGTGCAGTTGTTCTTCATTAGCCTACCTCACATGAATAATTACATACTTACAGTTTTTTTCTCACATATTGACATTGACAATAATAATACAGAGTTAATAACATACCTGTTAATGCCGTGCACTTATGTTATGTGTCATGATAACTTATGCCAGACTTTTTGGAACTCCTCTTGCTACTCATGAGAGTAGAACAGATAGCTCAGGTTAAAGCCTTTTATTAAGCGTTGGATTGGACCCGATTGCCCAACCTCCATGTATCAGGCTAGGCTTGTACAACAACACGTTTCCATCGTATACCACCCATATACTACCCACCCCCCGTCTGCAGCTGACACTAAGCCACGCCCCCCCAACACACCAGAGCATCATATCCAAATGAGTGGATGAATAAGTGTGCACAATCTCTCAGCTTGATAAGATCATAACACCACTGTTTAAACTGGCAGTGGGAACGCAAATCGGCACGTTATGGCTGGGCACGGTTTGGCATGGCCAAAAGTGCTAACTGAAGAATGCCGTGTGTTTTGTAGACTCAGTATTTACGAAGAAGAGGCTGAGAAAATAAATGGAGGGAATGAGAAGAACCGAGAAAAAGATGGAGAGAACGAAAAAGAGTGAGAGAAAAGACGGCGACAAAGAGAGACTTTTTAATTTTTTTTGTTTGGCAATGGGTTTGATGTGAGCTACAAAATCTCTGTTATGGTCTCACCTTGCTCCTTTTAGCGTTGTTTTTTTATTAGGGGTGTAACGATACGCATATTCAAACCAAAATATTTCGGTACGGGTCTTAACGGTTCGATGCACATTTCATTCTGGAATAAGGTTTTTATTGATTATCACACACTCAGAGTGTCTTGTCTTGTCCTGATGTTTTGTGTTGAGGACCACAATGAAAATAAGTCCTGGACTTTATTGTGTTTCCAAAATCAAATAGTTTAATAAAAATTAAATAATAAAAACTGCTGTACCGAAAAACATACCAAACCGTGACTTAAAAACCGAGGTACGTACCGAATCGTGACTTTAGTGTATCGTACACCCCTAGTTTTTACAAACGGGTTTCAGTTAGTCTGGGCTTACCAAAGAGCCTTCACTATTGTAAAATATATTGAAAAGCAGTCACAAAGTGTATGAAAGGAAAGATAGAGCTATCTCCCTGCCAACGTTTCTCTACAAGGACAGAGAACCATCTCATTGGCTAGCTCTGGTTGCATGTTATGTTGTCCAGTGTTTTGTCAGCTGACTGCCGACACCCAGACAGCCCTTGACAACGGGATCTGACAATGACATATTTTGTATGAGCGTAAGCATGGCTGGCTAAACAGAAACCGTGCCTGGGAGACTCAACTCCCTCGCTATTTCCTTCTCATTTGCGGTTTCTCATGTGCTGTAAAAGAATGATTCTAATGGATGAATAGACATCCTGCCCAAATTGGGTTCTCGGTTCATTCTGATGTGGCGCTCGTGTTCACAGGATTAAGACAATGTGACGCTGTTGGCAACACACCCTCCTGCAGGCACAGGACGAGAGAATGACACACGAGCACGATGCTCCTTTTAAATCTGCTATGTCATGAGCTATTTCATTATTATTATCCTGACATACAACACTGTGCTGCCGTTCTCTTGACTGATTATTCCTCACATTTATTCTCCGGTCGTTCATCACGTTGTTCTGGTCAGCATTATCTGCTGAATATTCATTGAATCTGCTCAACAGCTGATGTTCCCAGAGGAGGTCAAGGACAATGTTAGCACAGAACTTGTACCTTGTGTGTCCATTATTTAACCCCTTGGTTAACTCATCTCAGAGACTATGACTCTGCAGTGCCATCATGGTGATATCCACACAGTGGATGTGTTATGTGGATGTAAATCTGACAATAAATCTGGTACGGCGGAAAAAACTATTAATGTGTGTACCGGTATTGGGATCTTTGCTTCTGCCATATTTGTCAGGTTAGCTCAAAAAGTGCTATTTTGTCAAACCTGAAATGCCTATGTCATCTCAGTGGAAACATATTCATGGTAAAATCCTACAGAGGGTGCTATTGTGTATTTCCCATAAAATAAACCCATATGTTATACCATACGTTAATCACAAACATTAAACTGGAAGAAGAAAAAAGCAACGAAAAATTGCGTTAGCGGCACAGACTCACCATGCATATCTTATTGGCACTCAACAATCATTGTGATGTCGTATCTGGGGATCCCTTCCGATTCCCATCACTGTAATCAATTTGTTATTCTGAGAAGCCAATAATCTTGAGTAGTGATCAGTAAGTGATTTCCCTTGGGTCATTGCAATTCTATTATTATGTTATTGAAATCAAAGGAAAACAATATAGTGTAATTTCTACTCGGTGCACTCTGTTTTGAGTCATATGAGTGTATTTGTGTGTGTTTAGGTGTGTGAGTGTGCGTGTCTTTAAGAGGCGGGGGCTGACATTTTTATTACTGTTTCTGAGCCAGGCAAGAGGAGTGTGTGTGTGTGTGTGTGTGGGTGTGTGTGTGTGTGTTGAAGGGGAGGACTCGTGCGCATGTGTGCACCAGGGGGGCGTGTCGTGTGTGAGTGTGTGTGTGTGTTTAGGGATGTCGGGGTGGTGGTGGTGCTACGGAGGGGGGAGCACTGCTGCTCTGTGGTATGAAGTTAGGAGCCGGGGAGAGCTCACACGCGCTGACTGTGGGAACAGAGTGGACGCAGCGGCTATCCCTCCCACCGAAACTCAAACACACTGCTGCTCTGGCTGGGAGACACACACACACGTCCACACACACAGCACAGGGGGAAGGCGAGGAGAAGAGACAGAAGGAGGAGAAGAGAAGAGGAGGAGGAGAGGGACAGGAGGAGAATACAGCAGAAGAGGAGCCCACTGCCAGAATGGCTGTGTATGAACCCACGTTTCTGCCCCCCAACGCAGAGGAGCAGGACTTCATCCAGGCGTACGAGAACGTCAGGGAAAAGTATAAAGGTGAGAGCGCTTCAGCTTCGCACCGGTGTCGGCACTTTGCTGGGAAATGGCAGGCGGCCATGACACTTGAGAGTAGATGATGTGAAGGGATGTGAACGTGTCCCCGGGAAATACATGAGGAGGCCTATATGTCCGGCAATCTTGGGTGGCATTGACTCTACACAGGTGCAATGTGGTACATGGGTCTGCGGTCGCGTGCCTGCAGCTCGTCTCTGTGCGGTTGATTCACGACTTGTGCTGCATGTGCATGTGTGTGCATTTCTGCATTTAACTGTCCTGACTGTCTGCCGGGCTTATGCATCACTCCAGTGCTGAGTGCCTTATTGATTGGCACACGTGTTAACTCTCTCTCTGGCTTCCACTAGCTCTCTCTCTCTTTGTGTCTCTACCATTCGTGTGCTGAGTTTGTGGGAGTCCATAAAGCTCATGTTCGACCAATGGCAGCCCAGTCTGCCCAGTCCTGAACTCTGACCCCTGTGAAACCGAGAGGTGGGGGGCTTAGAGGTGTCATCCCGACTATGCTCCACTTCATTGTAATGTCTTTGAACCCCCACACCCAGCACCCCCACCCCCTGGCCCTCCACCAGGGCAGGAGACGATAGCAGGTGCTGCCGGAACAAAAGTGAAACCCATTAACACAGCAGGGCCATCCTCTTCCTCGAATTCACTCTTCACCACACTTGATCCGGCCTTATGTTGCCTCAACTTCATTCATTGCAGAGTCATTACAGGAAGCTAGGAGCTAATCCACTCCAAAGTCCTGGTCGGATCCACTGCACAGTGTTCTGATTCTGGGCTGTCTCAGGTCCCCCGTGGGCCCTCTCTGCTTTCATCCCTCTGCTGCCCCACATAGAACGCCATCTGAGTGTCCATCCAATAATTCTCAGTTTAAACATTCATCTTTTCTCCTCCCCATTTTTTATACCAAATCCCCTCCTCCCTCATACTCTCAGTCCGTTTCTCCAGTTTAAATCTGGTTGATTTTCCCCATCCTGCTTGTCTTTTACTTTTACTCAACAATACAACAAAATATGGCAATTATTCCTAGGATCACCTTCTCATGTTTTCAATTGAAGGTGTTGTGTGGTGGCAAAATAGGCTGTCTGTATTATGTAATAGGTCAACGTGCATCGTTTTCAGGGTGCAGGTATTTGTATCTTTGGTCATTAGCATAGCATACCGTTGTTTACTATCGATATGGGTGTGTATCTCTCCATGTGTGTGTGTGTGTGTGTGTGTGTGTGTGTGTGTGTGTGTGTGTGTGTGTGTGTGTGTGTGTGTGTGTGT
>JAOPUD010000009.1:12076077-12095074 GCA_027122715.1 Trisopterus minutus
TAGTGAGTGTGTCATCAAACTTTGAGCAAGCATATTGTGTAACAACAAGAGACTGCTTAATCTTGTCAGAGGCAAATGACAGCCTCAAGGTGGTTGCCGTCATATAGGGTGATTTGCATTGGTCGCAGAAATACACACTGTGTCAGAGAGGTGTAAAAGTATCCTTCGCTGTAGAGCTCCCTTTTTCATCAGTATACTTTGACAGCAGCTATGGCAGTACATAAAAATCTCACTGTGCTCTGCTCGGGCCTTCAAAACCTACTGTGTCCCGTTCCCATGTCTACAGACAGAGATGCTAGCCACGCTATAAAAAGCTCCCTTCACTATGCTGTTATGACCTCGGAGGAAAATATATTGCTGTGGCATAGCTCTGTCAAAACCAGGGCGTTTGTCAAAGTCATCCCCAACACACCCACTAAGCACAAAAAGAACCTTGTCTCTGTCGGTCTGTGTGTGGGTTTTCAGTTTGGAGGTGGTCCCCGATCACACCACAAAAGCTGGAAAAAATACCAGGGAAGTGGCCTGGGGTTTATGGTTGTGTTGAATAGGCGAGTGAAGTTGCGAATGGCGCCCCCTAGAGTACAAGTCTTCGCACTGCATGCTTTGAATATATAAGGCAAAAGTATCACGTCACCTTTTGGAACATTTTAATTCAGAAATTATGTACTAAGTGACCATTGTTTATAGCCATTGTTTTTTATCTTACATTTTAACTTATAAAAGGTTGAAGGCTAACTTCTGAGAGCTGCATATTTCCTTGTTGACTGATTTCCTTGTTGACTGATGCCATAAGGTGATGATTTACCAAGAGTTTTGGTTACGCTGTCCAGAACCATGAGGGAGGTGGCAGGGAGGATGATTAACCGTTGTATATAACTCATGTAGGCAGCAGACAGTTGGTGCCTGGGATTGGTGTCAGGAGAACGTTGTGGGTGGTAAAAGTCAGGGGGACCCTTTGCCCCTATACCCTATAGGGAAGCAGGCATAACTTTGAGTCTTTCAATTTACATATTAGCTTTTCTAGAATACTGTAAGTGTATAGTTGCTATTGTTGTATTACGCAATGTCACCACAATTGCATATTTTATGTAAAATAAAGCTACATTTTAAGTAGAAATGTTATTTGTTTTTTGTGTGAGATGTATTTAAACTGGATTTGTTTAATGCTATGTTACCTTTAATCCAAGAGTGCATAGCGTTGTCAACATGCATGCTGACTACAACCATGTGCACTTGGTTGTAGGAACAGAAGTCTAACAAATCAGACTTGGATCCAAGATTATTTAATGCCGTTGAGTGCCTCAGTTTAATCTCTGGATGAAGACACAACTAAAGGAAACCACTGAAGATTAACTTTGGTTTTCCTAAACTTTCAAAATAAAACCCCCATCTCTACTCGCCCAGTAGATGGTGCTCTTCGCATGTTAACAAGAGTCAACGTTTGGCTGGCTAGTGAACACTAAGGGTGTGTCATTTCCTCCCCTATCCTCCATGCAGCTTCACTTTCAAACTGTGCATGCAGTTATGCTAGCCATGACCGTTTATGTATTTTCAGCTCATCACAAGATATCAATTGAAATACAATGTTCTGTTGTATGCAAAAGTCTTTACACACAGCATTTGTGTCACCATCAAAGCATGTTAATAAAACTGATATTTCTACCAAAATGAATCCAAGTGATCTGACAGATGTGCGAACATGTGTTCACATGAGGTTATCACAAGAGTCCCTCGTCTTATTCCCTTTTTACCCAGTAATCTAAAACATATTGCCGGATGAGTGCATGAGGAAGAAATAACAAAGCATTGACCCAGCTAATGTATTCATATCTGTATATATCTTTCTTTCTTTCTTTTTCAGGTGAGTGCCTCTTCCATGCCTTTGTTGTCAGAAGAATCCCCAAGATCTGCTGTGTCATACAAGTACTGTAATTTATATTAATTTAAATTAAGAGCCTGATTATAAAAAAAACATTCATAAAACACTCTTGATTACTTGATTATTTTGATTGTTTATGGGTAAAACATTTGCTCTACATTTTGTGACTTATTGGACTTTGGCATGACTTTTGCTACTTCTGGCACGCGAATATCAGTATGCAAATGTTCCATTGTCTTTTTAAGATTAGTCGGCAATGTTGGGACAGTGTGGGACCCTTCAGATATTTGTCAGTGCTTACACATAGTTCACAGGAACTCAAACATGCACAGGCACACATAAACCCACTCAATGCATACCATATTTCAACATTGAAGAGAATCTCAGACACACACTGAAAGATCAGTTGTCGTGTAGCAATCGTGTTTTTCTTTAACGGTTGGGTCACAACGTGCCCATGCGCACACATCGTCAAATCTCTGTCAACAATTTTGGTTTCTGGAATGTCCTACACCAGGCTGTAACACCTGAGTGAAGCCTGTGTGAAACATAGGCCAACCCCCTACCCGCCCAGTACTAACTAGTATTATTGCTCTCGAAGATCCCTGTTCAGGGCCCTTTGAGACCATTTCCGACGGTTTAGTTGAGATAAACAATTTAATTAGAAGCCTCTTGTGGGATGGTCCTCTAATAGAGGATTGTTTTGTTGAAGCCCACCAGGCCATGAAGCGGTGATGGACTGTTAGTGTGGCTGTGTCTGAGGGGCGCTAGGCGTTAACCTCCCTTTTCTATTATCTTTTAACTCAAAACGTTGCAGTAACTATGCCAAGAATGTACATATTTAGTGTCAAAGTACAAAACACATACTCTAATGTTATGTAAGTGTTTTTTGTGTGATATACCATGTTAGGCAATATATGAAGAAGTGTCATTCTTTTTGGTCTTAAAAAGTATTTTTTACATAGATATATTATCTATACTTTGCAGTGAATAGCATGCAAGAAGTCTGTGTACATTTTTTCTTCCAATAAGCTGTTCACCAGTGCACAATGGCCACACCCTACATAGTATTCATTGTCAGTACAGCAAAGCCAGAGGTGCTTTTGAAAGCTAATCTGACTGGTTTTAGATTACTGCCGCAAAGCATAATCCTTTTCTATTTGATTGTACTATTTGATGTGCCATGCGTGCATGTCTGACAAATTACATTGGCATGAAGAGTTCAGCATATTCGTTGAATATATAGTTGAGGCAAGACTTTTGAGGCAAGAGATTTATTGCACAACATGTTCTACTAATACATTTATGTTATTCTAGAATATGTTCTCCATTAGATGCCCTAGTAGGCCTGCAGGGTCTTAAAGGCTCTGTGAAGACATAGAGCAAATCACTAGTGTCAAGGGAGTAACCTGATAAGTTGGGTAGGGTAGGTTGTGGGCTGTATGTTGCTACACAGTTTACACAGAAATACTACCATACTAGCTACACGTCACTTGCATTATTCATTGACCAGAACTACAATATTCATTTTCACCGATTTTGACTGACCATATGCAAACCTGAATAGTAGCCTGTTTATGAACGTATGTGTTCATTTAAATTCATGTTTCAGTTGCATACTATATCATTGAGTTTAGACTCTTTTTGTTCCCTCAATGTTTTTAAAAGTACAAACAGTATTGGTAACGTTTTATATTTTTTGGTCGGGATTGAATGACTTATGACACATGTGGGTCCCTTGGGGGGACCAGGTGTGAACCAACAGACTAGACGATGTACATATGTAATAAGTGCAGTAAGTGACTTGTCTGCAGTTCAGATAGGGGTATGGCTTAGCTCTGTCCTGCTGTATTTATATGATCGTACATTTGGGAGGAAGGTCTTCAGGATACCGTGTGGCTGTGCCCATTGTTCAGACACTTGACTAATACCTCACACACAAAACCGGAGGCGAGTTTTCCATGGGTTTAGTGTCTAAAAAACAGGATACAGTTGAGCCTGGACCCAGCCCAGCTTCGCTTGTCGAAACAGACAAAGGGGAAGTCTCAATGCATGCCCTTGCACCGGCCCCAGCAACTATCTATCTGTGTGGTCCTGGCAAAGACAAAGACCAAATCACAGACATTTATCCATATGCAATGGCTACTGGGTCCATGTGTCATAAAGCACCAACCTAAACAGGGATCAGAGTGCTTGGTTTACTCCACAGTGCGGCCCAGAGTGCGGGGGCTTGTTTAGTGGATGCAGCATGGATGCCAGGCGGTTGAGGTCCTTGAGGACTGTAATAACAGATCATCGAGGAGCACCCAATCAAATTCCATATTTCTTTCCACACAGGGATCAGAACACTGGTGCCTGGAAATGTTCAATGATCCCCATGAAGGTAGTTCACACACACTAAGGACAGGATTAAACATCCTCATGATACCGTCATCTTAAATATACCTTAGCAGCAACAAGCTTCTTCTTCTTTGGCTTCTTTCTTTCTTCTGTTAACTTTTATCAACACACAACAGAACATCATATTACTATGATTACTGCTATGCAAAGAAAACAGAGCTCTCTTATGGAGCTTGGCGTCCCTGAATGCAGTTCATAAACTTGGCGACAAGGATGTGAGTCACTGCTGGAGTCTATGTCCGAAGCATCGGGAGAATAGGGCGCTTATGCTCCACGCCACAAACAAATTACAGAAGTTACTGCCAGCCTTTGTTTCGTGAAAGGCAAACCTTTCTTCGAGAAAGGCAAACCTTTCTTCCCTTCCCTTGCTCTCTGTGATTGGCTGAGGGAAAAGAATGCAACTGATTCATTCTCTCCAGATGGAATGGTTTTTATTGGAATGTGGATAATAAATCACCTTCTGGAGGGTGCATGTGTTGTGTGTGCACGAACATGTGCTTGTGTGTGCATATGTGTGTGCGCTCATGTGCTTGCATTTTTAGTTTTGTGGGTATAAGTATTTATTGTGTGATGGACGTATTTAAATTGGTCTGTCTAAAGATACATCTCAGTCACTTGAGGTTGCAACGCAAATCTGCCACTGTGACCGACTGGTTCCGGTCAGAACGGCCGCTGGCCGGATCCGGTGTCTGTTTTTTTTGTTTGGGGAATGGTTGCCAATGGTAACAGATAGCCCTCGTTCCTTGTGACGTCAGAAGTGGAGAGCACATGAAAATTTCCTATCCTGGTAGTTGGATTGCTATGGCAACCAGAAGCCTGAGTATGGACACACCCACGTGTGGTCTGAGTCACTGAGTCACTGAAAAAACATTCCACACATGGTGTTTTACCACCTTGTTTCAATGCAAATGGTTCTTTTTGTCCATCATTTTAAAATTGTATTCACATGGTGACTCACTTAGTTTTCACCCACTGTATCTTAAGCAAATCTTGTGAGCAGAGATAAACCAACTTGTTGCATGGCTTCCAATGTCGAATATGAAAGGTCTATCATATTGCATTACATGCTCTCTCTCACTCTCTTTCTCTCTCTCCCTCTAACTCTCTCTCTCACCTCTCCCTCAAAGTCAGAAGTAGGTCTCTGGGTGGCGCAAATGGACTAGCCCCAGTTGGCTGGCCCTTTCAAACCTGGTGTGTCAAACAGCCATTTTAATTTCCCTTTACCAGCACACTCAAGCACCATCTTGTGATGGTCTGTTTCCAGTTAGAATTGGTTCGACTATTGGGAAATCAGGAACCCTTATGGGAACACAAGCTGTTCTTTATTCAGTCTCTTTTCTATTGTCAACATAATTTATCTTTCTTTGTGCATGTCTGGACAGTGAGTAACCTCCAGAACCAAGTAGACATTCGACATAACCATTTTCAATTACTTTATTCGTGTCGGTGCAGCAGGTTAAATGTCTCCTGCATTATTCAGTGCTCAGTTGGGCAATAGCGCTCCGTCGACTCTGTTCTTATCTCCGCATATCTGTTACACCTTTCCATGGTATCCTCCTCCCGCATTGGTGCTATCTTCCTTCATTGAAATGGCTTGTAAAAAAAACATTCCTCCATAATTTAGGACGTGCAGCATCAACCTCAACGGCGAGCATCAGGTGTGTAGTGCTTGGTTTATTCCACAGTGGGGCCCAGAGTGCAGGGGCTTGTTTACTTGATGCGGTGAGGATGCCATGTGGGTTGTAAATCAAAGGCGAAATCATTAAGGGCTGTCATAACACACCATTAACGAGCGCACAATCAAATTCCATATTTCTTCCCACATGGGGACCAGAACACCTCTACGCATTCCCTTTATTATGGAGCAATGGTTTTAACAACTATTAACTATTGCCATGGTTTCCTCCACCCATATAGATGTAATCTTCCATAATGGAAATTGCTTGCAGAACCATTGCTCCATAATACAGCAAGGGCCTGGAAGAAGACCTGCCTGTGTGTTTCGCCCTGGTAAAAGTTAATTGACATAAGTATGCAGGATCCAACCGCATATTATTCTGTGGGCGAAGGCTCTGGATGCCTTACCGGTGCCTTTTGGTTCAGTTGCTCTTAGCTGTGCTGGCATGAGTCAACCCTGCTCCCCCCACCTTTTTTAAGTCTTATTCTCTTGCTTGTTCCTCTTCTCAATGCTTTACAATGTCCACCCTTGGCCTCAATCACTGTGGGCTGAAATATCTGAGGCCCTGTTAGGAACAAGGCCTCCAGTGTGTGTACCGCAGTTAGTGTTGCTGGGACAATGCAATGGGCTCTCCTAGATGTGAGGGATGTCGGGCATGGTAGCCGGGGCAGCAAAAGAAGGACATGTCGGGTCTGAGGAGGCCCTCAGATTTATAGTCTAGATGTTCATGTGTGCCTTTTTTGAGAAGGGGATAAAGAGACTCCTTTGTGTCTCAATTTTTTTTTTTTTTACTATATTCTGTCCACCCATTGCCAGCACCCTTCCACTCCCTCTCTTTTCTCACTTGTCCCCATCCTTGAGCATTATTCTCTGCTTTGCCTCCCACAAAATGGGCTTCCAGGGGCTTACGAGAAGCAGCCGGTAGTTTTCGCCAGGCTAGTGAGGGTGGCCAGTAAGGTTGTGACTGAACCATGCTAAATCTAAACCAAAGCAGTGTGGACAGTGGGGACCCCCTTGGAGATCGCTTTTGGCGTACCTCTAAAAAAGGTAAGCGAGCATTCCGATGATTCCAGAGCCATTACGATGCCCTACGCTGGCAGTTGACGGTAAAAGACAAAGAGCTAAATTAACTATTATCTTGTGTCATAAAAAGGTGTGGTGTTTGTTTATGTTTTCGGCTCTTAATACAACGTGAATAAAATGGACTTTGGATGAAGAGTTTTACGATGGCGAACTGCAGTAGCATTCCACAGTAGTAAAACCAAAGAGTGTAAATGTCTCGCTGATATTAAATACAGCCCTAAAGCGCACAAGGTGGACAGGGTAAAGCCTGCAGCTTAACCCATAAATCAATGTCCCTTCTGGAACGTGTTTCTACTGGAACCTTATGTAAGTTCCCATGCTCCATACAGTGACAAATGTACTGCTTTGACAAGATAAGGATGAGAAGCACTAGGCCTGCTTGGTACACAAAATGTACTCCTTGGGAACAGGCGGAGGCATCGGCAGCCTGACCGCTCGTGCATGAAGGTGTGTGGGGAGCGCAGAAACCTGGCCTCCTCTTGATTTACAACTTGACACAAGACATATCACTTTATTCCAGCATAATTCCTCCACCAATGAGCAGTGGAGGAAGACATTCTGATTATATTGTGTCCAGCTCATCGGCCTGTAGGGACCAGGAACACTGTTTAGATTGTCAGCTTATACCTTATTGCCAGTTCCCCAATTTTAGAGGGAGTGAGAGGGAGAGGGAGATGGAGAAATAGAGAGATATAAATAGATAGAGACAGAAGCAAACATTGTTGGGAGGAGGGTGACCACGATTTGGCAATTTTTACGGCTGATACTTTTTTGTTTCTCTTTGTGGGCAAGGAAGGGGAGCTAATCGCTGACTTCATTTTTCTTTCCATTCTGGAAAAGGAGAAGCCAGTCTGAGCCATGACTTGTGGAGTTTAGGACACAAATAAGCCTTGTCGTTTTTACCTCAAGCCAGCGCCTCTTTATAGCTTTTCCATTTTGGTTTGTGCGTATGCGCGGCTGGCAGAAGCCAAGTGCCAACCTTTCTTCCCAGCACCACAGTGGGTTATTCTTACTCGTGACGTTAAATATCGCTGGGCCCAGGACTGTAGTAACAGCTTTCCTGGTTTGACTTGTTGGCTTGAATTGTTTAAAAGCTATGATAAGGGAAACACTAAGAAAAGTTGGTACAAACACATACTTTATTTTTTTACTGGTGTTACACTATTACACTAGTTTCCGGGACTTATTTCACGGTAATCATTTTTGTTTATTGTTCCTCAGTTGCAGTACCCCCAATGCCCATCACTCAACATGTACTTTCCACTACCCCTTTTTTTTATCCTAATTACCCTAGAACAGGGGCTTGTTTATTTTAGCTGCAGCTCGAGAAATGCCAAAGACACCTTTTTTCTCTTTTCTTGTCTCTCACTCACTCTGTCTTTTTTTCTTCGTTCCCCAGTTCCCCAGTTCCTAAAACACAAGGCTCTTTGTCTGGAAACACTTTATGTGCCCAGTGTTTAGTATAGTGGACGTTAAAAACAAAGGGTTAGTTTATACTGCCAATCTATCCACCTCTTTTTTAGCCAATCATGGCGCTTCTGCTTTATATCACTGTACCCTATCCCCCTCCTATAGCACACATCTCAAACTCAATGACTCCAATATTAACCTATTTTCAATGTAACCTTAATATCACTAGATGCTCAACATTTAGCTCTGTGGACATACCCCAAGGTTGAACACATTGGTTCTTCTTTCCTGTGAGTCAGAGACTGCTTTCTTTGCTCTAGTTGGCGTGCCTGCTTTATGCAACCTTCTTGCAAGGGCACCTCCACTCCCTGAAAATAGACTCAGTGGTGTTGTTTGAAGTCTGTATTTACCTTTGGATATCTACCCAATCTTTCATATCTTATTTGAAAGAGCAAGAATCAGAATACAGTAGGTGTGCCATCAAGTTGAGACTGAGTTGGCCATGGCTAAAGAAATTTCAATGATTTCAACCTTGTTGTGAAGCCAAGTCAACCTTAAACCTGCAACTATTTCAAACCTACTTTCAATAAAGACTAGAGCCCCTTTTGCTATTTCCGGTAGATGCATTTGTTTACAAAATGGCTCTGAAATCTTTATCACTTTGAGGAGGGGGGGTGGTTCCTTGGCCTTCTGCTGTGTGCTGATACAGGTTGACATGGAGCCTACAGACCCTTTTCAGCTGTTTCGACAGATTCTTCAGTGTGAGGTGTTAGTCCTCTTGCACACGTCAGCCTTTGAGCGAAGACAGCTGCCACTAGGCTGAAGGGGTCGGCCTCGACGCTTGACCTGTAGCTCGTAAACATGTTCCTCAGAATTATGTTCCTTCTCCTAAATAAGCTATATCTTCTTATACTTAAAGTATAAGAAGATGAATATAAGAAAATGCCAAATTATCAGTAGCTTTCGGGTGGATGTTTCGAGCCGTTGTGCGTTTTACAATGCAAACAAGTCTTTCAAGTCCTTTAATCAAGATAATTTGTCTATGTCTGTAGACTTGTATGTGTGGTTCCGCATAACACAGCTCATAGTTGGCATGGGTGCTTGCCCTGCCATGGGCCAAACAGGAACTCAAAACAAATGTTTCAAACAACTAGTCTGTTTCCTCAAGACTCATGGTTGAAATATGCCTAACTATACACACACCCTTTTCAATGCATACAAACACTCATGCACACACTCATGCACACACTCATACACACACTCATGCACACAAACACAGGGGTTGACATGTGCACTGGATTGGATTGGTCTGTCACGACCACTGGACAGAGTTTGAGTTCAGGAGACTTGTTTAAATACACCTAAAAGAGACAATGAGTTGAAGATTATATACCGCAGCCTGCTTGTACTTTGAAATTCAGCCGCTCTGCAGGACAGGGATTGCAATAACAAAATTCTTGATTGCTACTTCCTCTCGAGAACATCTGCTCTCCTAATGTTGAAGAGGCTCTGCCGTATTGGGATCCTCTTGCATATTAGACCAAAGTAACATGCATTGTTCTTTCCACTTTCTTCAGCTCCATTGAAAAAAACAATGAATGAATACAGCTCCAAAATTAGCAAATATCTTTAACTCAAGTGTAAATACTGATGATTATAGTTATTGTGGGACAGTAAATAATTTCGACCTCAGAGCATGATTATTTTGACGTGATCGTGTGTGTGCCGAAGGTCACTGAAGTATGAAGGCCCATTTTGGAAAGGTTGGTGTTCAGTATGATTTCTGAGGCTAACCCTCACTCTGTTACAATCAGCCCTCTGTACCAAATGACGCCCTGACCTTTCCTTTCCTTTCCTTGGAACCGGCTCAAGTGTCTGGGCTCTGATATCAGAGGGGGGTTCACGTGTGTTGGACCATTAGGCCCTGGTGCGCCAGAACATGGACTAGTACTCTTGTCAGGTCTATTTTTGGCAGTGTGGAAGTCTCAGACACTGAAGCAGAAGGGCAGAATGGTGCACGTGAACCCTGTTCATTCAGTCAGGCCTTTCAAGTGAAGTTACTTTTAATTGACTAACCACAATCAGAGTCTTATTTCTCAATTACATACTTGCATTTCTTGCAAAAAAACATTTTCTGCAGAAACTTTTGAATGGTAACAAAATATAACCTGGTGATACAAGTGGAGACTAGAAGCTCACTTATAGTTGTGATCTTTTTCTGTTGATCCATTCTGTTGATAATAAAATAACCCAATGTCAAATCTTGACTGTTGCTGGAAAGGCTATGCCAGTATGATTTTCCAGTATAAAGAGCAACAGAAGTGACACTCCAAATATATCAGCAGCTGTGATGTTATCATAAGAGGGGATATATTGAACATTGGGATGACTAGGATGACTCAGGACTGGGCTTGAAGCCAGGTTAGCATTTTGCTGAAGTCGAAGTTCACTGAACACACTGCATTAGCAGTGCATTAAATTATACTGATTGGCAGCCTAGAGAACAAAGCAGTGGCCATCACGGGGCAAATGGCACTAATGAGAGGAAACCCCACACAAATGTCTTCAGTGAATGGCGCTCTGCCATGTAATCATCATGGATTGCTTTGTTTGTGGTTTATGTGCATGCCTTTTCCTATGTTGTGCCGTCAGCTTTTTGTGCTGTTCCTAACCCAAGGCTATCAGAAGTTCTGAGGGAGGCAAGCACTACTCCTGTCATCCAATGACAATGCAAATATGCAAAGCACCCAATACAATGCAAATCTTGTGTTTGCATTGAAAACACAGGGTCATACAAGCCTAGCATATTTCGCCTACTCTGTAGTCAGACAGTCAGTTGTAATACTCCAAATTAATTAAACGTAAAACTCGTCTGAGAACCCAGAGACCTTGAGAACTGATTCACACTGTGGGAAGGCTGTTGGGAAAGACTTTGCATACCTTCCAGCCAAGTCCCTGCTCTGCAACTTTCATGTAAGCGAGTGCTGTACCCAATGATTTTGCATTGCCCTAATCTTACAGGTAAAGCTACTACTGGCAGTAGCCAGAGGCACTACCTATTAAATCTTAGAATAGATGTCTCAGAAATGGTTGGTGTTTCATTGTTTCATTCATTGATTCATTGTTTGTTTACATCATACATTTTTTTAGGCCGGATAATTCACTGTAATTAACCACTTAGAAGTCTTATGAAATGACACCCATTGAGACCAACTGTCTAAAGCTCACAGGTAAGGACTATAATTAAGCTGTTTGGCTTGAATGAGCTGATAAGTGATGCTAGGTAGGCAAAATGCAAATGAAGGGTGCAGTTTTTATACAGTTGGCCTGCTTCCTCCAGACAGCTGTCTGGAAGTTGACAGCGTAGTTCAGCTGTCCAGAGCTATACATTCACAGGTTGTTCCTCTGCTGCCTTTCCAAAAGAAGATAAGAGTGAGTCAGAGTATGTTCTGGTCACCATGGCAAATAAAATCAAAACAGTTTCCCATTGGCGGCCGCATGTGGAATGGTGTGTGGTTTCAGACACTGGCGGCATAGGCCTCACGTTACCTCCCATTCACAACCACTAGTTTCACAACTGAATCACTCTTTCGAGTTTCATTTTACTATAATCCCTGCAACACTGCACTTCACAGTTACATGCAGCAAAATATAGATTCCCTTTCAGCACCATGTGGTCTACCCTTCTAGTTTCTTCATTTGGAGTTCGGAGATTGGCCAGAGCAGGGAAGACACTCACTGACAGACCAAGAGAGATGAGAAAGAAAGACAGATGCACAGAGGAAAGAGAAAATGGATCCAGGGGGGTAGTAATATGATCCCATGTTCATGGTAGTGTGCAAAAGGTTAGCCATAATGCACTTCTCTTTATATAGTTGGGTGGGAGAGATTGTAGGTTCACTGCTATTTTGGGGCATTGGGACCTACTGTAAGTATCCCTCAGCAGAGAAGCAAAGGGAACGGGGCTTCTTGCAGTCGGTTGCGTCATTTCTAATGAGTCACCCCACTCTGGTCAGTCTCTTTCATTTCCTCCACCTGGCGGTCGCTAAGTGCCCTGCCAAACAAACACAAATATGAATAGCTTTGTGCAGTATACCAGCCCGATTGTGAGCTCAGTCCAACATCATATCTAACTCTAGATACAACCGTAGATTAATAATATCGTGATCATATTGTTCACTCAGCATATCTCTTCTTCAAATGTCAACGTACTGTATATTTGACGCAATAATTATGGTCGTAAAATGTGATTTAAAAACATTGCTCAGAGGACTTCAAGAGTTTTTGGAGAACTTGAGATGTCAGGTATTTGTACGCCCGTTGTGAATACCTGACGTGTCTTTAATTTGTATCCTTGTCTATGCCGAAGGCCTGTCTATCCATCCTGCCACTAATCTCTAAGTCACAGCCCACTTCTTAAAGTGAATGCTGTGACTTGCCAAGAGGAGTGTGTGGGTGTGTCAGTAAGCCCTGGCCTGTTTGTGACTATGTATGTGTGTTTATTGGAGAAGGCGTGCGCATGAGTGTGGATGGGCGTTTCTCTACAGTCCACAGAGCAACAGGACATGTGCTCAGGCACACTGCATAGGTGTACTGTTCCATTCATTTGGTTCGCTCGCTCGTATACTTTATAGCATTTGCAAGAGGACTTTGAAATGTTTTCCTTTTTCATTTTCGCGTTGTGATTTTTTTGGACAGTGTTTTCTAGGTCTTTTGGTACTTTTTTCCATGCCATCTTTTCCTCAGAATTAGACAGAGAAGGTAGGAGGAGCTGAACGGAGTGCTGCGCTCTCTTTCTCTCCCTCTTTCACTTACTCACATACACACACTCCTCTCCCTCGCTCTCTCTCTCCCTCTCTTCCATTCTGTCATTGCCTTCTCGGCAGAACAGACTGTTCACGTCCCAGCCAGCCCGGTTGTGGAAAGAGAACTTTCTTAACTCTGTGAGAGGAAAACCAAAACGTCTGGAAAACCTTGGAATTCCTTTTACGACATATTGTTTTTGTATTTTTAAAAGGAAAGAGCAAGCAGAAGAAGCTAAAGAAAGACACTACAACTAAAGGATTACTTGTTGTCTAATTGAAAACCCTGTGGCAGCTGGTTTTGTCACTGGATCGTTTCACGTACCAACAAGTGAGGTCATTCAGTAGACTTTCACTCTCAAAGAACTTTTCAGCTCCTTGCTACTAATCATCCTGAAAGAGAAAGTAGAACATACAGCACAATGGTAGCGGGAATGGTGATGCCCCTCAGGGATCTGAGGGCCATCTATGAGCTCCTGTTTCGAGATGGTGTGATGGTGGCCAAGAAGGACAAAAGGCCACAGACAAAACATCCTGAGATACCAGGCATCAGCAACTTACAGGTGATGCGGGCCATGCTCTCCCTCAAGTCCAGAGGCTATGTAAAGGAAACTTATTCCTGGAGGCATTTCTACTGGTACCTCTCAAATGAGGGCATTGTTTACCTACGTGACTACCTCCGCCTACCTGCAGAGATTGTGCCTGCCTCCCTCCAGAGAGTAAAGAGACCAGCAGCAATGCTTCCCATCTCCCGTCGCGGTGCACAGGTACAGACCGTTGAAGGCCCTACGTCGTATGTGCCCAAGCCTGGGGGTAGGCCTGGGTCGGAGAGCCGTGAGGGGCTAGCTGATCGCCAAGGCTACCGCCGTAAGATGGCCGAGGGAGAAGAGGAAAGGTACAACGATAGAACCCCTAGGTTCAGAGGTCGCCCAGTTGATGCTGAGCCAGCCAGACCAAGAGCATCATGGGAAACAAAGGACCAGCCTCAACAGCTCTATATGAAAGGCAGGGGCTTCAGCAATAGCACTGCCAATACTGGTGAAGGCCAGGCTAAAAAATCCATGTCTTCTCAGCAGACTGCTGATGTCAGCAGCAACAAGCCCCTCATCATCTCACAACAGATTCCAGTGTCTGATATCTTTGTTGGAAAGGCCCATGTGGTGCAGGATAAGAAAAAAGATCAAACACACACCTCACCACCGGTAACTGTGTGTGAGAGTGTAACCTCAAAGGCTTCTCTACAGTATTCGACCAACGAAACAAAGAAAGACAAGCCTAAAGAAGAGCATATACAGCCTAGTGAAATGAAATACTCAGTTTCCTCCACTCCTCTCACAAAAAAAGTGAAAGAAGAGAAGACTAAGGTGGAAAATGCCTCTCCACTACCAATTAAGGTAGCAGAGGTGAAGGCCCCTGTTGTAACTGAAGTTGTTAAAGAGAAGCCTCAGAAGGTAACTAATAAGCCTGAAACTCAGAAGATTCCTGAACTTTCTGAAGGCCTTAACACCACCAGCAAGCCTGCTATCTCCACTCAACCCCCCAAAGAGATTAAACAAGAACAACAAGAAGTAAAGGTGGTTCAGGAACCAATTGGACCTGTACAAAAGGCAACTACACCTGAATGTTCTATCACTAGAACCGCCAAAGTAGCTACTACTCAGGGCAAGCTCAATCCTGTAGCTGAAAAGACCCCCAACAAGCCACTTCTGAAAGCTGATCCTATCAAGGAGGAAAACAGATCTACAATTGTAGAAGCTCAGAAGCTTGATGAATCTCCAGCAGAGAGTCTCCCTGTAAAAGCATTGCCGCAGAAGCTTGATGAAGAGAGTACTGTGGAACCCCCCACATCAGTAGTTGAAACTGTCCAAAAAACAGTGGTTATCTCATCACAAACGAGCACTGCTATGGAGAGAAAGAGTAAAGGGGGAATTATCGAGAGAAGTGTGAAAGAAGCTGAAAAACCATTGATGTTTTCTGAAGTTCCTGCTCCCTTAGAACAGCAAGCTGGATTGTTGAAAAAAGAATGCTCTCCTGATCAGAATAATGCTAGCATTGCTGTGGCAGAGATTATTTCTGGAGATGACATAGAGAGTGAAACAAGCTCCAAATCAAAAAAGAAAAAAAAGAAATCCTCACGGGAGAAAGCTATGGCACCCAAAGCTGCTGAATTACCTAACGTCAAGATTACTGCAGATAAGGCTCCTGTCAACCAGGCTTCATTGGATGTGACACAAAATACATCTGAAACACCAACACTGCCACCCAGAGTTCACCTTGAGGGACCGTCAAATTATGATAATAAGTTGGAAGCCAAAATGTCTGTTGAGGTGAAGTTAACTCAGGAAGTTACTGAACCAGTTGTGGACCAGACCATCTCTAAATCATTTGTTGCTCTCCCTGCAGTGCCCCCAGTGGAGATTCCAGGCACTGCAGAAGTGAAAGACAAGGTTGAGGGAACAAGTTTTAACAAAGTTCCACAGGGACCTCTTTGCTCAAAAGATGGGATCACCAACACCAAAATGACCATAATAACCCACCAGGAAACTTCAAAATCTGAAACAGAGATAGTGACTGTCACTAGAATGGAAACTGTAACAGTGCACAAGACGGTAACTGTTGAAGAGCCCCTAGAAAGCACTAAACCTGTCGAGAAAGCCACTGTAGTGCTTGAAGAAACAAAGAAAATGATTGAGGGGTGTGAGGTGAAAGCCCCTGCTGCATTAAGCATGGTGGTTGAGGAATCTTCAAAAGGCAAAAAGAGAGGGAAAGCGAAAAAGCAAGCTCAGGCCCGTATTCCAGCAACCATAAACACAGAGCCTGTCTCCCCTCCTGCAGAAGAGACACTTTCCTCCACTGATAAACTGTCTTCACCCCAAGCCATTGCTCCCACTGCCGTGGTCGCAGGGCAAACCGATGGTCATCCAACGATTACTCCTGAAAGAATGTGCAGTGAAGAAATCAGACAGGGAACAGCTGTGTTCACTGAGGCCCCAGCAGACAAAGGGGAGGAGGAGCCTGCTCTGCTCTCTGTGAAAAAAATCAAGCGGGAGGTCCCGAAACCAAAAACATCCTCCTCTGTGAGGGAAGCACCCGCAGCCGGAGATTTAGCGTCAGCAGAACCAGCAGTAGCTGCAGAGGCGACTGGAGCTAAGGCACAGGCCAACCCGTGTCTCGAAGAAGGGGAGACTACCGGAGCTGCAGAACTACATTCTGCTGCTCGGGCAGCGGGCAGAAAAGAGCAGAGGGCAGAAAAGAAAAGGCTCCCAGTCTCCCAGGCCTCTGTGCCACAAGACCAACGAAAGGACTTGAAGGAGGACACACCCTCTGTCACTGCCACATCTGAAGCCTCCCAGACACACCTTGTGGACAGCTGTCATTCTCTTGGTCCAGAAACAGACGAGGCCAACATGAGGAGGAAGATTGTAGTTGTGGAAGAGATCATTGAGGTGAAGCATTTAGCTGGCCATCAAGATGGTGCCCAACCACCTTCTGCACCTGTCAAACCCGAGGGGGAAGTGGAGGAGGATGAGGAACTGGACCTGGATGTCCTGGAAGAACTTGCCATT
The DNA here is from genome assembly GCA_027122715.1 of Trisopterus minutus. Taxonomy (NCBI): domain Eukaryota; kingdom Metazoa; phylum Chordata; class Actinopteri; order Gadiformes; family Gadidae; genus Trisopterus; species Trisopterus minutus. Next base: position 12,092,896 of record JAOPUD010000009.1, read on the forward strand.
GAACGAGCATTGGTGAACGCCGCTCCTCCTGTTTGCGCGTATGGCGCCTCACCTGAGGAAGACTGGGACCATACACTGGAGGATCCTGAGGAGAAAACCTGGCCGAACTTCATAGAAGGTTTGATTTTTTTATATCTTGCCAGTTACACTTCTTCCAACCACTGTCCTTTTGCGTGTCCTTGTGATGTCATTGTTGGTGCTGGGTTTTCCTTCATTCTATGGAGGGTGGGAGGTTTAAAGGTGCGCTATTTATTTCTCTGTTATATTTCTCTAGCCTAAGATATGTGAAATGTTTTACGTTTTACACTCTGAATTTGTGTGTTGGAAGTATATATGACCTCTCTTTAAAACGCTCAAATGCTGCATTGTTTTTATTTTTATTTTTAAGACAGACCAGCAGCCATTAACCGTTGAGATTTGGTTGTGATTAAATTACCTATTTGTTAAATTAGAAACTGTAACAGTGATTATATAGTTTAATGAAGTTTGCTAACTCTTCTGTTTATCTAAGACACTGAGAAGCCATGTATTGCACATGGGCGTACAGCCCTCTGGCATTGATCTTCATTGGTAGAATATGTTAGCTATTTATCATACTTTAAGCTATGCATCGAGACATTTTTTATAGACATTTCTCTGTTGATAGGTTCAGTCTTCAGGATAGTACACTGAGCTATGCAGGGAGGGGTAGGTCACAACAGCAATCTCAGGGGCCATCTCACTAGGCTTGCCAGCTGAGATGATCCAGACTTGTGATGACTTCAACAAGGTGGGGCTGTTAGCTAAGCTGCAGCCCTGCCCAGCCTCTATGGAGATGGATATGCATGATAAAGTTGAAGGCATAGAATTTGAGAGAAGAGGGTGTGAAACTTTCTCTGCTTCTCTTCCAGAGTTACACAGTGTTCCTTGCACCCCATTTCAATACTGACTTTTTCTTGGTTTCTCTTCACTCTTATGGGAAGATATAAATGTAAAGAGTGGAAGCTCCCATACACTTATAATTCCTGTATATTTTTCAGTTAGAATACAGGAGTTGCAAACAAGACATTATCCTTACCTGCCTGCCTGAGAGTTGCCAACGTCAGTTGCCTGATGTTGGCAATGGCAACAACAACTAAAATTTCCAGAATGTTCAGGACACATTACCAAAACAAGTCTGTGGTGGCCTTGCAGAGGTAGACACACACAAATGTTTTCGTCATATTTATCTGTAATGTCTTCGTTTGACTGACCGGGGGTTGGGTCTGGCATTCCACCACATTTAACAAACTGAATAAAGCATTGTGACTGACATTTTGCTTGGAACTACAGAGAAGATAGTGAAATGCACAAGGGCGTTGCCCGATGTGGGTGTGAGCTAGGGAGTGAGTGAGTGTGCATGGGAGCAAAAGAAAGTCAGGAAGTTGGAAGACTTTGCTCACAGTTGCATGGGTGTGTTTATTTGGTTCCACACATGATGGCTGGGTCTGGAACAAATTAGTGGCCCTGTTCTCATATTCAACTGTTAGTCATAATATAAGCCATTCTTTTTGCATTGAGATGAAATGCACATTTGAAAAATTTAATAATACATTTATTGTGAGAAGCATTCCATTCAGTAAACATAGTAAAAGACACATGTTAATTCCCTCTATGAAAATTATTATTCATAATGCAAATGACTGCTTTCATTGAATTTGTCTCTTGCTAAGCTGGTTTTGTGGTGTTGCCTGTTCTCTCGTGATATGTGAAGCTGACTGATCTGACAGTGGCCTGCCACAGTGTTGTCCTAGCCAGTGTCCACTGTATTGGCTAACTCACTGCTGACATCTACTGACCGTTAAGAGTTAGTAGAGGTCTAACACACTCTATATGTCTACAACAAATACTGTACATACAAACATGCATGTATTTTTCACTGTGAAAAGCATTGCAAAAAAGTCTTGTTGAGAGCCCATGTTTTATGCAGAGAATATTGCATAATTCGGGTCACACCCCTAAACAGTGTTTGTCAATGGCACCTTTCAACTATTTTCAGCCTCTTTCTCTGTATATATATCTCACTGTCTCACTCTCTTTGTCATTATCGTCTCCCTATTTCTCGCTGCCTGTCTCACTATTTCCCTCTGTCTGTCTGTCTGTCTGTCTGTCTGTCTGTCTGTCTGTCTGTCTGTCTGTCTGTCTGTCTGTCTCTCTCTCT
>JAOPUD010000009.1:12097261-12110175 GCA_027122715.1 Trisopterus minutus
CTCCCCCCCATACACTCCCCTCCTCTGGCTAACTATGAGACCACCAGAGAGCAGGGCTGACGAATCCTAGCAGCAGGCAAGGGCTGTCAAGATTCAACCGAGGGGGAAACAAGGCAGTAAGAGTGAGAACAAACAGAAGTCTCTACCTTCCCCTCCATTCCCCCCACTTTCCACGTCTGGCTCTGTCTTTCTCTTTAACCACCGGCTACTTCCACCATTCCCGTCCCGTCTTGTAGATGAAGATCATACCTGGTAGGTTGATAGAGTAAGGAGTGGTGTGTCACTGTACTGCATCTATCCAGCTGTCCGTCCGTCTGCCCACCTTCCCTGGCTGCCTGTCTGTCTGCCTGTATGTCTGTCTGTCTGTCTGTCTGTCCTTCGGTCACTTAGTCTGTCCATCCGCCATGTGTTTTTGGCAAAGCCAGCGTGTGAAATATTGTTGTCCTTCCGAAGGGGTACTAGACGTATGCAGACTAACAAACAAGGCAGCTCACACCGCTGGCACAATACGCACACGACTTTAACGCCGAGCTGTGGAGCAACAAGAGTCCGTTGCACCGTCTCTATTCCATTTTTAAACACGGTGGTCACCGTGTCGGGTACTAGCATTCAGGGTTAACTCTTGCTGGGGTTTCTTTCCCCAACTTCCTATTCATGTTACAATGTGGATATGTGCTGCTTCAGGGGAAGGGCTTACCCCTTAGGGTCGGGAAGTGTTGTTCCTGTCACTCTGACATATTGAGGGGCCATGTGCAGCAGAAAACAACTCAGACCTAAGACAGAAGAGTGATTCCGTTGTGTCGGTGTTTTTGTATGTGGGTGTGACCACCTGTTATTGTCTTGCACACATTGTGAAGCCATGGTTATTTGCTTTTATTGATGATGTGTGTACTACGTATAGACCTCATGAATGTTATGATGTGTTTACACATACATACAATATGTATGATATTATTGTTTTATTCTGTGATACAACCATGAAGCTATATAAGTATCTGTATCTTTATGTGTGAGAGATTCAATATGGATATTTGGACAAATAAATTAATTATAGTAAGAAAAGAAAAACTGTTTCAGGGTTACTGACTATCATTATTTTCTTGGGAAATGACAAAGTTGGATTTCCAGGAATGATCGGGCAGACAGGTCAGAAGGAACTCAAATAATCAGTCGATAGCTCACAGAGATTGTAATGGCAACGGCTTTCTTGGTTGATATTGATATGTCTCCCAAACAATAAAAGTGACCATACAATAGAAGAAAAGTTGGGATGAGTAAGAAAATCACCAACATCAAAATGAAAAATACATGAAATGGTATTGCGAACAGCAGGCCCCCTGCCACACCCACTCCGGCCCGCTCCCCTTTTACTCCACGGTGGACCAGCTGTCCCGGCCACCAAAGCCCTGCTCTTAACTTGTGTCTGGTTCGCAATGCCGTCAGCTATCCCCACTGGACATTGGATGCTGGTGCCCGCCCTGGTGCTGTTCGGGCACATAGCCACCCTAATCACAGTGTGGTACTCAGGAAAACACAAGAGACCAGGTAAGAGAGAGCAGCTGTACAGGGGAGAACGAACACCAGTGGTGGTGGAGTCCAAGTGACTAGTAGTAATAGTAGTAGTAGTAGGAGCAGGAGGACATGTTGAGCAGATTAGGGCCTTAACATTTTTTTATCACCCACCTTTTTTAATTGATTGGCGTTCTGTCTAGCAGTATCTTCCCACTGAACCCAGTGTGGCAATAACCCACCGACAGTGTGGTTATTGTTATACATCCACTTCAAAGTGACGTTGTTGCTCTTCACATTTGCATCCCCAAAACGCTGTGTTTGGGCACAAATATGTGCCACCTTTAGGCTCGACAATGCGTGCCAATTGCGTGACATGCCGCAACTCTCACATGGCTCATACGTCGAGTTCATACGTGCCCCGCCGGCCCCCATCCTGCTTTGATATTCATCCCACTGGATCAAGGCGTGACCCCCGAACCATGCCAGGGGTCCTGTGTGCTAATGTTACTGAATCTGTGTGCGTGTGACCGAAGTGTGCGTTGTCTCTGCAGCTGCAGTGGGTTTAAACCCTCTGTACACAGAGACGTGCACAGAACTGGAGCCCACGGCTTTGTCTCATGCTGCAGGGATATGTGAGACCCAGAGAGTGAAAACCTGGTGGAGATTAAGCCCCATCTTCCACCCTCTCACTCATTTAACCTCCCAGCAACGCCCTTGTCCTGACATCAAAAAGGCTAAATGACTAAATGACGGTTGCCATTCTGGCCCACCTCCCAATAGTAGAACCACACACACACACACACACACACACACACACACACACACACACACACACACACACACACACACACACACACACAAAAACGTATCCTGTTGGCAAACAACCTCTTTGTTAAGGAACAGTAGCAGTGCACCTGTCGGGGAGGGGGTTGCTGCAAAACGACACCTTCAACCTCCTTTCACATGTAAATGACCGGGTGTGGCCGTTCATTCAAATCTAGTACTTGAGCCAAGGTTATTTATTTATTATGATTATTTAACCTTTATAACACAAACATTTAAAGCATTGTTATACTAGTTGAGTGAAAGTATCACACATCTTGCTTTATATGAATATTAATATGTTACCCTGCCAGTCCTGCCAGTATGATGAATGGTTCATGTCCTGTTCCCCCCCCACCACCACTTCGTCATTGCTCTTCAGTGAGGGCATTAAAAGCGGCCCAGTGGGACTTGTTTGGTCTTAGCTGTCCCCTTCCACTGGCTTCAGTGTTACTGCCAATGTTACTGTCTCACCCCCAACCATCCTTCTCTCTCTCTCTCTCTCTCTCTCTCTCTCTCTCTCTCTCTCTCTCTCTCTCTCTCTCTCTCTTATATATATATATATACCTCTCTCTATAATTTATTCTCTCTCCCTCATAAATACCCTCTTACTGGAGCATAGTACAGCAGTAAGAGTAGAGAGATCATCCAATTGGACCGTTGCCTAGTGTTGGTATGAGAGGGTAGCCTAAATCCAGAAAGTCCAGTTTGTGTTTCGCAATGTTTCGCAGTGTTTCAAGTCTGTCCTTGACTTGGTAGCAAATGATTTCCAAACATGGGTGCGGCCTTACATTTATTTTAAAAATACTCATATTAGATAACTGATAAGACTGATGCTTGATCTTGATCTCTTGTCTCTGAGAAAAGCCTTCCGTTATTTTGTCCTTTCTCATCATTATTCGATCCATTTCATGTAACACGGTTTTAATTGGTCCGCCGATTGCTACACTATCCTTTGCCATTGTTTTTTTTCAATTCGTCATGAGCAGGAGCTCTTTTTTTTTGTGGGAGGCTATCGGTGAGCTGGAGGCCAGATTGATAGAGACAGAGTGTGACCTTGGGAGAGCAGGATGGTTCATGAGGCCAGGAGGCAGGAGTGTCCGGTCTCGAGAGGGGGGGGGGGGGGGGGCCCCCGGCTGTCGTGTGAAAGTGGGAACAGTGACACACGTGGCTGTCCCCTGACCCCGGGGACAGCTCCCAAGGGTCGGTGGAAAGGTCACACAGGAGAAAGGGCAGAGGGGTCGGAAGTGAACATTCTTCCCGCACACGAACACATACAAAGACAGAGATACATGCATAACACCAGCGCTGCATTCCCAATACTCAATGGACTATGACTTCCAGCAATGCATTCCATGAAAAGATAGATATGCAAACAGCAGATTTCCATGCACTCGTGTCGTCATGTGTCAGCCCAGGTCATGCAACCACAACTCAGATGCTGTTGGGATGTGTGTGTGCCTGTGTTGGTTTGTGTGTGTGTCTGTTTTGAATATTGGATAGCTTACGAAGCCTCTACGACCACACCTCACCTTCCCTGTGGGAGTTGGACATGCTTCTCGCCGCATTGGAACCCAAGCCCTACTTCCTGTTGATATGATAAAGGTCAACGATCGGAAAGCACCACACTCGCAAGCACACGCAAGCACACTAACACGCACAGACAAACACATCAATTCATTGGGCAGGAGTGGCGGCAGGAAACCATTAGTTAAAATACTGTAACTTATTTATATTCCAGGTTTGGTGTCATATATATATAGACATATGTGTATGCATGTGTGACACTTGTGTGCAAGGGAAACATCCAGTCTTTGGCTCTTTAAGTTTATTTATACTTTGTTAGACTCCCCCTGCCCCCCTCACCAATCCTCCTCACCCCCTCCCCCCAGGACCTCTTGGTACCACTCGGCTCGTGGTATTTAAAAGCATCCACTGTGTTTACTCAGAGTGGTTGTGAAATATGTCTCTTAAAGATCATGTCATTTTAATGACACCATTGATGTGCCATATGTTTAACACATCTGACATTTTACCTTAAAAAAACAGCTGTTCTACTTTATGACTTATGTATAGAAGCTGTGAGTGAAAGTAAGCTAACGTTTCTCTTTCTCACTTCTTAGCGTGAGGTTGAGCTCCCACTCCCAGCTCTCATACCATACCATGTCAGCTGCTCTGTGCTCTTCGTGGGACCAGAGCCATTATGGTCCCTATCAGGTGCGACGGCATCAGAAGCCAATCCAGGGGGCTCTGGAGCAGAGGTCATTCTGTGAAAGACGAGAAGGCTGCACATTTAGGTCCATGTCTCTTTAAAATGCGACCCGGGACCCTCTCAGCTGTGACCTCTAATAGATCTTTAACTTTCTTTGACGACAAGACCCATGACACCACTTAATAAGGAATAATGTTTGCAATTTCAGAGAGCGGTTTATCACTGACAAAAAGATAGTATAGCTAATTTTAGCAGGAATTGTAGAACTTCGTTGGGCATGGCTGGTAAATAACTTTAGATTTGTTACTGAATGGTTGTGGACCTCAGGTGTCAGCTGTGACTGTATGTCGCACACATGTTACACCCCTAAAGGAATGGACTTGGCACATCTTAAATGACAGCAGAGACGCGTGTCGGTATCTTGGGAGGAATGGCAGCAGCGAGAGGAGCTGGGGATGCCCCAGATTCACTCTTTTTTGAGACCCTGTGTATTAGATATATGGGGACACAAGGGGGTTTTCTGAATGCACTGAGCTATGGCGAAAGGAGCAGATATTTGTACACTAGAATGTGTTGTCTAGGTGAGTAGGAACAGGTGATGATGGTTTCTCTTTAAAAACACTAACGATCGGTATCGAAACTAACATCATTATTTTTCTTTTATTTATGCATGACTCAAATTGGTAAAATTGTAATTAAATGGGGTCTAATAACTGCCCTAAAACAATTTAACCGACTCAGGTCATTTTATATTAGCCTCCGATTAAAATACACAATATATTGGCCTACAATTCAGTATTTAAGTTGCCGGTATATAAAAATATAAAGCCACGGGTTAATCAATTATTCAATTAATAGGATATCAATTTATAATAAATTCCTTTACGGCTGGCCTGCTTGAGCAGTCATTTGTTAATCTGTCCCATAAATATGTCATCTGGATATAAACTTACAGTTAACACTAACAAGGGTTATGACCACTCCCCACACATTGCAGCCAGCCCTCATAAGATCTGGGGTCTTGCATTTCTGGAATGTATTATTAACGTGCATAATTAACGTGAAGGCTTTTGCAATAGCGTTACTGGAATGTGAAATAAACGTTTAACCATTGACAATGTGTAAGTAAAATGAATGAGTATCCTACTGTCGTACCCTGCCTTCCCTATTAGGGCCGTATTTTATTATCTTAAGTGATTTACCCTGAGGTGACCCGCGGAGGTGTGTTATGTTGACTTTTTGTCAGATTATTATATACGGTTAATGGACAATAGCAGGACTCCTTATGTAAAACCAAAATGGCCCCAGGCTAATGTAATACTTTTATTAAACACATTTCAACATATTTTATCATTGAAACATAGACTTCAGGACTACAATTGCATGACAATTTATTTCCGCCTTTCTTTCTTTTTTCTATTTCGGCCTGTCTTCGTTCTTTCTCTTTCTACCTTAAGAAACAAATCTATTGAAGAAATCTTAACTTTGAAGCCATGTGGTTGTACTAGAGTGCCATCTAGTGGCCCTACAATTACACAACAAGTATAGGATTGCACATGGTGGGACGAGGAAAGGGTGTTTTCCTGCCAGTTAAATACGTCAGAGGTGGGATACTCCCGACAGCTCACCAACTAAATATACACCATGAGTAAAACCAGTATTAACTACTGCTACCAAAAGCACTACTGTGTGTTGTGGCGTGTCACCCCAGCAACACATTGTTATGTTCCACTTTTTCCACATTTCCACAAGGTCAGCATAATCCAAGTCTCTGAAGCAGATATTAAATACGACTAGGGGATGTTATAGACTAAAAATAGTGGCTGATATCATCCATTAATTATAACTCATATTTATGTTGAGCAAACCCAACAGTTAAGAGAGTGTTTTCCCTAAACAAATGGTCTATAGTTGGTAATAGTTTATTAGTGTAGTTCAATACTGTCACCGACAGAGGGAGGCGTACTGCAAATCAAAAGCTCCCAGCAAGCAACTCAAGTGTCTGACAGACACAATAGTTAATTTAAAAAGGAGGGACCTTCCTCAGATAATCGTCTGGACCAGCAGAATGTAAGACTCAGCTGTCCTCTTTAATCCAGAGGCTCACACAGTCTTAAATCAGTCGCAGGGCTTCACTGTCTGTGCTAAATGGGACCAGCCGGGCTAAAATGAGCAGCCGGTCGGGAGATCTATAAGGATAACACTGTACCCCATGGTGCCGTCAGACATCTCTGTGATACAAATACACACGCATGTATTGAGGGCCGGCTAAGAGGAGCTGGTGAAATGAAATATCAAGCAAAAGGCCATTGTCTCACACAAAGCCGTTTTAATCCTAGTTTATACTATGAAGCTGATGGAATTGCCACTCTGAGAGCCGATATTCCCAGTGCCGCTCCGGGGACCTTTATTAACTTCAGGCCTTTCATGGTGCTGGGAGTCTCTGCACACTGTCCTTGTTTGCTCCCAGTGGGGCCGAGGAGTGAGGGAATAAGACAAGGTGAGGCGTGATCCGAGGGTGGGGCCATGACTCTTGTTTCTTTATTTTTTTTATTACACATTCCATGATTTTTGGGGTGGGGCGGCCCAGACCGCAGATAATATGCCTTCACTTGTTCTCACCTGTAAAAGCTTGACTGGAGGGGGTGGTTAGTTAAAAAAGAGAGAGAGGGAGAGAAAAAAACATTAGGGGCCCTTCTTTGGTTGAAAAAAAAAAGAGAGAGTAGTCTTGGGTAACTTAAACTGTTAGAACAAATCCCAGTCTTTCTCTTTGTCCACAATGATAGGTGTTGTCAAACCATCCATTCTTTAAGTCCCCCGAGGACTTCAGCGGCCAAGAGCTTTGAAACCACAATTGGTACATGCTTGACATTCCTCTATTGTCTTCTGTTTTCTTTTTGGACAGTCGTGCCTCGCGCCAGACAGCCTGTTAGATCCTGAATATCTGCTGGGTGTTTGAAATTAATTAATTCATAAAAATACAAATTCTCTGCTGTGCAATTACATCTTTAGGTTAATACAAATTGTATCTCACAGTGTATAGTGGACTTTTCTAAGAACAGCAGTTACACAAATGAAAAACTGTCTTTGCCTTTAAATGTATATGCTTGCAGTGAAATTGATGTAAAAAGGGTGTGACAAGCGTATTGTGTGGAAATGTGGGCGGGGCCATAGTGACATCACCTCTGAGGTCTTTCTTCACCTAATGCTTTTGCTGAGAAGAAAGACATGCTTCGCCAGGTTTTCTCTTTAGCTATGCCATCTCTTCAAAGCTCCCTCTCTGTCTCAACCCCAGAAGTCGGTATGCAGAAGATTATGTTCAAGGCTTTTCATTTTCTCATAGTTCTGTCCCTATGGCCTTTTGACTGTGCTTGTCCCAAAGGCCTTTGTTATACTTAGTCTGTGTCCATTTGTCAATGAATCCTGTAGGAATCTACCGGTAACGCCGTCGCCAATCATCTGAAACCACGGCCAACAGCACTATAGAGATTAATCCACTGCGAAGTATGATATGTTGCTTCCTGTGCTTCCTATGCTCGCTTCCTGAAAGAAAATCGTGAAAATAAGTCTCAGATGGATCTCTCGGTGAGGACTTGCAACAATTTTCTCAAAGAGATCCATCTTCTCCCTCTTCACACAGTGTGTGCCTAGCTGCTCCACATAGTTTTGATGAAGATGGACGCGGCAGAGCACAGTAATAGCTACGTTATGGCTGTAATAATATGTTTCTCTTTGGGGAATAGGATCCCATGACCAAAAAGTTAGACAGCCTCTCTCCTCTGCTGACCACGCCCATATTTGGGTCTCTTGTGACCACCCATTATACCCCCCCTCCCAGACTTTGAGAATAGTTCCTCAACTTAAAGAGGTGTCTGTGCTTGTGTCAATGCCAAAGAAATGCAAACATATGCCAGAATCAACCCTAACTCAAACCTGTCCTTTATGCGTTTAAGGGATTTGATTCTGTCCCAACCGACAGGCTTCCTCTAAGCAGCATCGGCAAAAAACCAAAGCTTTTTGCCAATGTGGAAATTCAATAAAAGCATATTTCATATTTTATAGATGGCGGGAACAATGTTTAGTTAGTCAGTCTGGTCATGGATGCATGCCAAGACGATGCATTCTTGACATCACCTACCCCTCAGATTGACCATATCAAGTCACTCATAGACTCAATATAATATTGAGGGCTGATTTGTTCCATTGTACAGTCCTCAGCAAGCTATAGCAACGTAATTTAATGCTCACGTAGCAGACAAGATCAAGATCATTTATTCAGTGTTGTGGTATAAGCCTGTTGTTATTTTCCATGTAAAGGTCTAATCAGATCCCCACTCCCTAATTCCTCAGCCTGCCCAGACCTTGTGTGGGACTACAAAGGTGTGTCTCACAATCTCAAAACGTGGCTTTGAAGGATTAGCACGAGTTCCTCATTGACACACAAGCGTGGGCACAATCCCCCATTAAGCACCACGTGTCCGCACAGGTTGCTGGGAATACCTGAAGGTTGTCTCTTCTCAATGCCACGGAACGTGAAGTCAGGCAGCGGGGGCGAGACAGAACGCCTAGGCCCCTGGCTAGAGGCACAGGCCCTGGCAGAGAGGACTGGCAAGGACTTACACTTTCATCAATGTGGCCGCACATATCCGATTATGTAGGAGAGACAGGGCGCTGATGGAGTTTCCACTGGAGCCGTTATAAGAGAATTGCGTCCACATTGCAATTGCAAAGCCAATGACATGTAAAAGTTATTTTTTTGATTGATGGATTTTAATTTACAGTATCTAGTTCTCACAAACATAAGAACCATTAAAAGACTCCAAATGTAGGGTCATGGTCTTGTTTTTGTTGTAACTGTTACTGTTATTAAGTACACAAAAACAAGCTACACTACCTGGGACCAAGTATGGAATCTGTAAATTCTTTCCCTTCATTATCTGCATCCCCCCCCCCCTCATTTTATTGCCACGTTAAGTTACTTCCATTTCTTAACATCTGCTGGGAACATTGGGAATACGGAATAATTAACCAAAGGTGTGTGTTTATTGGCTCCTCCATGCAGGGTTGTGTGGATTCCTGGTGAATTCAGTGTGGCAATCTCTTCAGCTTTGTGAATGCACATTTAATAGGAATCACACCTTTACATCACTCTGTAGTATCTCCCCATATCTGTGGGCATGTCAACGTTAGTGGTGTACAGGGTTAAGTCCCACACAGCTCAGGCACACACAGCACTTTGTGTGCCTGAGTGTGCCTTCACCCTGTTTGTGTTGTGTGTGAGGAAACGATGTTGCGCATGAGCGCTGAGTCACACATTATGTTGCAGGGCCCTTATGCAAGTGCAATCTATGTCTTTGCGCAACCAGTGCGAGCCATACAGTGAGAGTGCGGGTGCAGTCCGGTCTGTGACACGGTGTGCACAAGAGCCAGGGGAAGGGCACAGGAAGGGGGTGGGTCCCCGGCCCTACCCAAAATGTCCTTCCCGTGCGTGGCCACGTAACACCACACTCCCACAACGCACGCGACAGGCCCAGACTCCGTCGCCCGCAGGCACCATTTACTTTGAATGAAACACAAAGAGGAGGAGGAGGGGAAAAAAGAAGGAAGGAGAGAAAGAGAGGCTGAGCCGATCCCAAGGAGAGGAAGGGAGAGAGAGAGGGAGAGAGAGAGAGAGAGAGAGGAGGAAGAGAAACATAGGGTTTGTGAGGCGCTGACGGACAGAAGCCAGCGTAGAAACGACACCACTGGGAGCTCGTAGAAGGGGACAAAAACAAGGGATTACAGAAGAGAGTGAGGATTGTTTGTCACTGTGTTGGGTCTGAAGACGCATCCCTGAGACACCATGAACACTCAGCAGCAGAGACACAGGATGGCTTCCTCAGACAGCGGGGGCAGAGACAGGTTGCTGTCGGATGACGGGTTCTACCTGGGGATGCTGAAAGCAACGGACGGCAGGAAAGGTGACCTGGGAAGCTCTCTCTTTTTGTTAGCCTTGGGCTGAATTAATCTGGGCGCTTTAATAAGTTTGATGGGCAAGGGTCCTCAATTTCAAATGACTTCTGCATATAAACGTAGTGGTTCACAGAACTCAGGTTTGTTTGATTGGCTAAGGTTAAGGTTGGGTATTTAATATTCTTGAATGTTATTCTGAATATGTGTATACAAATTTGACACATCCGGATCTAAAAGTGCAGCTGAAGCTGAAACAAGCACAGTGCAAGTTCATGTGATGTCTTGTGCCGATCTATTATATATTTTGTGAAACCTCTCACATTCTCACGTAAAAAAAGTTTCGGTTTTTGGCATGAAGATATGATTTGTTTTAAGTAGTAGGGTTGCTTTCCCCGGTGGTTTTGCCAGATGCATTTTAACGAGGATCCACCTCTTTTCTAACACACAGAAGGTTTATTTTGGCCCATGTTTTGACCAGAAACCCCAAGGCACTTATTATACACATGTAGGCGGACTCTTGACTCGCTCAGATTAAGTGCTTTTTAAAAGTATAAATATGCCATATATATAAATAGTTATTTGGTGTCTTAAAAGGACCAAAAATGGAAATATTTTGTATTTTAGTCCCTATATGAATAGCCAAAACGAAACCGAACCGAAACGAAAACTGTATGGATATAACAGTAGTATTAATTAATAATATTGCTAGTTAATGATGTAGGCCTTTAGGTTGTTTTCATTTACATATGTTTGCCCTCACATCATGGTGCCTCTGCGTGCCACGAGTGGCCCAGTGTAATGTGCCAGCTCCTTATTTCTTGTCTTGTTGATCTTTGCTGGTCTTAATCTCGCAGCCACACACACAACGTCTGTCAAGCGGGTGACTCGCTTTGTTGTGGGCACAAACCCTTCACACCTTTCGCGAAACCTGTTTGTGCTTTTTCTGACATTGGATCCCCCCCCCCGCACCTCCAGTGCCAGACAGTGGTTTCAGTACTCAGGGGATGGTAGTCCGCACAGTGACGTGTCCTGACGGTGCAGTAGTGGAGGTTGCCTTGGTGTTGGGTTACACATTGTAAAAGGCACACAGTCACCTCCAGGTCAAGGTGATATTCCATCGTGGAAACAGCCTTTGGGCGTTGTAAGGCGAATTGCGGTCAACGTCACCTACCTAATCAGGGTCCCCGTAGGTTTCCACCCCCGAATGGACACAGAGGTCGGAGGTGTGTTGTTGAGGGGTTGCCATGGAAACGTGACTCCATAACACAGTTGGTGAAGTCGTTAGTGAATTTCACCTGTAAAGCAATGCTAGCTTGGACCCATGCTGCCTTATTATTTTATGTTCCCGAGGCTCTCTGGTGTGTGGTTATGAAACATTATGACCCCAGTTACTCTGATCATTTCTGAGATTTGTGACACATGTCAGAGCTTATAGGCCATCTGGTAACCACGTCCCAACAATTTATGATAAAACACACATTTCATTGGCCGTCCTGTAATCAGAGCAACTCACACATGCGAATATGTGTGCGTGTGTGTGTGTGTCTGTGTGTGCGTTTGCGTGAGTGTGTGCATGAGTGTGTGCCTGCGTGCGTGGGTAGCATAGTGGGCGAGTCCAGGGGAATTATTTGCCTGTGGGTGTGTTCCCCCCTTACAGCAGGGTGGAGACCTCCCTTTTTGCTGTGCAGCATTTATTTCATACATTCCTTATAAGAATAACACTGTGTGTGCTATAGAGCAAAATGCCTTACACCCAGAAGTGATAACACATTTTAGATAACACCATCTACACTCCTACACCTTTCCTAGTAAGCTTCAATACTAGGCTCTCCTAAATCCTCCAGGGTGATCCATGAAGGCGGCGTGAGCATTAGAGATCAAGCAGGAGACACGCCCTTGCACATGAAACATTTCCAGGCAGAGGAAGCGTGGTGATGCTGGTGATGAACTGTGACTCACGGGCGTGCACTGTCTCGACAACGTCGGTTACTACGCCGACTATGCCTCCTGTGTTGTGATACAAAATCGACCCAACCCTTGGTATCTAAGATCCTTAAATGGTTTTATGATTATTGGACAGTTGACTCATTCATATTTCCATCTCCCAGTGGTTATATTGCTAAGACCTATACCCTGGTAATGTCCAAGCGAACAGCACTTTGTATTTGTCTACTTCCTGGTCTCACACTGGTCTGTTTTCTTTCTCATTGTCTCTTGCAGATGAACGGGATCGAGTACAAAAAAAGACCTTCACAAAATGGGTCAACAAGCATCTGGTAAAGGTACGGTATTAACTCTGTCTCTGTCTATCTCCTTGTCCACCACATTCTATTATGTCTCTTTCACACACACACACACACACACACACACACACACACACACACACACACACACACACACACACACACACACACAC
>JAOPUD010000009.1:12110654-12136785 GCA_027122715.1 Trisopterus minutus
CACACACACACACACACACACACACACACACACACACACACACACACACACACACACACACACACACACACACTAAAAACACATTATCCAGTAGGTCCCTAATTGTGTCCCGCTCACTCTCTATCCCATTGTATTAACTGGGAACGGGGGCCCGACCAGAAGTCCAATCTGTCGTCGGCTGCCTGACTGTGTAAACCTTCAACACTACAGATCACCTCTCACTTACCTCACTGCTTCGTTCCCCATAACTTAAGCCTGAAAGCCTCCCCAATTCATCACACTTGGGAGGTACACAGGGCGGGACCTTTTCCTAACAAAAGCCAAACGACTCACTCTGGAGTTACTCATTAGAAATGATGAATTTGCTACCAGCTACACAGACCTCCTGTCTGGAAAGCTTTTTTTGTTCAAAAACTCAGACTCTAAGACATGAAAGGCTTGCACGCTACACTATTCGCCATATTAACAGGAAGCCAAAGTACCATTAGTTTCCCTTTTTAGAAATAAATGGAACAAGATAGAAAACTTGAGGCACAAGTGGCCTGTTTTTCTTTCCATGAATGTCAAGTGGTAACACACTCCGGGATATATACACTCTTTATTTTCCCCTGTTGTCGTTCTTTTTTTGCCAGCATGTTTTTTTTTCCAGTGAATGTGCGAGGGGTGAGTCATAGACTCATCTGGACTCGCTTAGCACCATCTTAAAAAGGGAACTTTACGTTGGTCCGGCCCGGGAGCCCCTTCCAACGGTAGCACATGTGCTCCGGAGACCCGCCGAGGGGGCGTGCAGTTGGGTGTGCACTGCTCGCCTCAGTGCGCCTCGGCCCGGAGTTGACGGAAACTCTTCACTATGCTGGATGAGTTTTATACACTTAATGAGTCATATAAGTTAGGTTCAACGGTATCCATGTAAATCAGAGAAACCTCCTGAAGAAATGGAAACATTTCCTTTATAAACCTTTACTATGTCACGTATTCATCCAACGATAACTCCTGCTTATGGTCATTTGAATTATCATTTGAATCATGTTTAGGGGAAAAGTATGACCAGAAGTGCTGTGTATAAGCCTTTTTTACTTAAAACCTGATGGTTTTAAATGAGGCTGAATTACTGAGGTAGCTCAGATTCTTGCTATTCAAGGTTGACGGTCCACTGAGCGCTTCGCTCCGCTTCGTAAATCACCAGGGGGGTTAAAAGTTTGCTAGGCTGCAAAATGGGGGCTGTTTCCCAGAAGAGTCGTTCGGCTTCACGTAAATCACACCAATTCATTATTATTCGATGAAAATGATGGATGGATCAGTAAAAGTGTCCACATTCCAGTGTAGTTAGAAATATGCCAAACAATTTGGAAAGGCTGGATGAACGTTTGTTTAATAACATGAGGTTGGTGATTTTAACAGATAATAACATTGTTTGTGACAAATGATGAGTGCATTTGTTTTTGAACCTCAGAGAGGAAGCGATTGAATAGTTGGTTTGGTTCAGAGTGAGCAGTTTGTTTGACCGTGTCAGTCATCTGTTGGCTATTACTCTGATCACACAGAGAGATTCTGCTGCAGTCCCTTCAGCATGTTCTAATTTAGCCTATGATGATGGAAAGAGCATCATTGGCTTCAATATATGAAAATAGCTCACAGCGCACACAAACATGATATATATTATCAAATACATTTATTTTCACATTGACAAATGCAAATGATTTACATCACATAGTCTCCGTAAACTATTTATATTCCAAATTGAATGCACCTTGTTAAATATGTAAACAGTGGTCCCTGGTGGCCCTATACAGCTATTTACCCTCCCCTTTCCAGATCTGCTTCATGTATGAATGCTCTGCAGACAGGAGGGTGGAGTCCCCATGCTTAACAGTAGATAAGTGGATTTCTATCCATGCCAACTTCAATCGTGTAACTGTTGTGACTTGCAACAGAGAATTTCCCTTCATAGCTCTTCACTTTCTTTTCCACAAGACACACCTGGAAAAGTGTCAGTGACTCCAGGTCTTCATTTCACAAACAAAACAACATCATATAACAACATAGAACAATATATTTATAAAATAGAAAATATATCTAACATGGTATTTTCAATCATTTCGACAACTTAATTACTAATCACTGTGGATACATTCCCATCCTCTCACGTCTCTAACCTTACCCCCATCTGTTCTTCTGTGTTCTTCATCGCTCGCCAGCATTGGAGTGTGGAGGTAGGTTCTTCTTGCACTTGGCCAGCTCTATGACAGACCTCGTACGGTTACACAGTATCACAACCCGATGATCGCTTGAACACGCACAACGTCACGCGTCTGAACCAGCAGAGGAGCCTGTCCACTGTTTCACCTTGCATGCACAAAAAAAACTCCAACATATCCAGTTTTCTCTAGGATGATGCAGTGATCACACCCCTTCCCCCACCAAGGCTTGTGTTAGTTTCCTCCGTTTGCTTGTTTTTGCACTGGAAACCTCCACAATTTTCATTCGAGGGCTATACTTCCACCTGTCAGAGAAGGCAGCTGCGGACTCGTGTTTGGCAGCCTCAGCTGCGGTCCAAAAGCCTGCATGCCTAGCTGCTTGTGGCGATGCATTCCTGACCTGTGTGTAGATGGGTACTGGGAGTGTTTTTCTACGAGGTGGACTCTGAAGAGCATAGCAGCCGACATAGAAAGTCATTTTATTTCTAGCGATGCACCAAATGGCTTGCTTGCAGAAATAGCCTGTGGCAGTATCCTGTGTGCTATGTGACAGCATATCTAAAAGCCAATTTCTTTACCAAATATATATTTTGTGAAATCTATTTGCCTCTGCTATTCTTGTTATTGATTCAATTTAAACTGCACATAGCATGCTGTTATAATAACAGCCCAAATTCAATTAATTTAATTTGTTGTCTGTTTTTAAAATGATCAACAGGCTATTTTTGAAGTAAATTGCATCTCTTTTTAATTCTTCAGTATTTGATGTGTCTTCTCCAATTCAGATTCGGCGTCTAGATCCTATCATGTGATTTTTGTTTGTATGTGACTTGTCCTTTGATAATAATGGTCTTCTTCTCCATGACTCTGTGCTGTTCTTCCAGTCGCAGCGTCACGTGTCTGACCTCTATGAGGATCTCCGAGATGGACATAACCTGATCTCCCTCCTGGAGGTCCTCTCTGGGGAACACCTGGTGAGTCGCCCCAAACACCCTGTCGCTCAAGACTCAGTGTGGCTAACTGTGTCGAGCACGATTTGTGCTACCAGCACCCTGCCTCCGAGCCCCACCCTTGTTGTCATTCTGAGTCATCTGTCACAAACCAATTATTAACGAGCATCCACAATGGAGCCAATTAAATACCCAACCTCAGTCAAACATAGGCTTTTACTTCTGATCATAACGCCAATGCCTCCATTTTCGCCTTGGCGCGATTTTGGAGGAAAAACAGACCTGCAGAAATGTACCTACAATCTGCTTGAATGTTTGGTTCAACATACAGAATCACTTTTAATCTATCGAAGGCAACACTACTTATAAAGTGGAATCCAT
The DNA here is from genome assembly GCA_027122715.1 of Trisopterus minutus. Lineage (NCBI taxonomy): Eukaryota > Metazoa > Chordata > Actinopteri > Gadiformes > Gadidae > Trisopterus > Trisopterus minutus. The sequence continues at coordinate 12,114,184 of JAOPUD010000009.1, forward strand.
AATAACTGGTTGGTTTACCTACAAAAAGGGGTGTGGAGGACCAATAGGGAAATAAACCCAGATGCATCAATCATTGCTACCTTCTGTCCATCTTTATCCACACTGAATAAGGACACATAATCATAAGTCATAATTCAAAGACGAACAACTGGCTGACATGCTAGGGATTTCGATGTTTATGGAAGGCTGCATGTCTCTATGCTACTCCGCCTACTCATGCTCTGCTCACTTTGAGGTCCTAACAGATGAACCCCCATCTCTCTCTCTCTTTCCCTCTCTCTCGTTCTTGCTTGTTTCTGCTTTGACCGTCTGAACCGTTTGACCTGTCTGGTTTTCCCTCTCTCCTCATGGACCTCTCCACTCTTCCTCACTTCCTGTTTGCCACTGTGTGCTTTTGAAGAGTTTGACCCACCGCCTGGTTCTCTCTCTCTCTCTCTTTCTCTTCTCCCTCATCTTCCTCTTTTCCTGACCCTCTCCACCCTATCCTCACTTCCTGTGTGCTACTGTTTGGCTGTCATCTTCTTTGTGTGCTGAAACTTTCCGTCTGGCCTTTTCGTCCTCTGCTTCCGTTCCTAATCACACTCTCGTTGGGGCTAGCCAAGGGAGAGAGATGTGGGCAGGAGCTTGCGGTTGGTGAGTGAGCATGTTGTTCTCTTAGTCCCCTTTTCCTCCTTCCCCTTCTTCTCCATGGTCTCATTCTGCTCCATCTGCATTGTTCTACTTGTGGCTGTGCATGATGTTCTCTGGGAGTGGCTTTAATGAATCACTCTTTCACCTCATGGAAAGAGTGTACACACCGTCTATACATATACAGTTTGTGGACAGGGTGTAGACAATGTTAGAATAAATATATATATATGCAGTATGTTCCCCTTCAATTATCTATTATCTTTCCTTTGATTGATGTATTACATTTCATTTCATTTGTTTGCGTAATATAATTATAATTAGTGTATGATTATATTTATTGTTGAGTTCACCAGCACTTCCCATATGTACTTCCCTTCTGTTGCCTTTTCTAGTTTTCCTACATTTTATCTTTATTATTTTTTATTTTGTTCTCCCTATTACTCCAATCCAGCAAGGATGTTCTCGGAGGGCACCACATGATGTGTGTGCATATCTAATCTCTTCATTTCCACTCTACAGCCCAGGGAGAAAGGGCGCATGCGTTTCCACAAACTGCAGAATGTACAGATAGCGCTGGACTTCCTGAGACACCGCCAGGTATGAGATTCTTCCTGCCTTGAACCAAAAACAACAACAACAACAACAAGCTGAAAGGCTCTGTCAAAATCTTCAGCGAGAACAAACTGACGTCGCTGTGTGTTTGTTGTGTTACGCCGTCTCCGTAGGTCAAGCTGGTGAACATCAGGAACGATGACATTGCAGATGGGAACCCCAAGCTGACGCTGGGCCTGATCTGGACCATCATCCTCCACTTCCAGGTCTCCTGCTCTGTCAGTGTTACGTTCCATCACTGTGGTAGCCGCCATCCTCTCTCTCTCTCTCTGGGATCTCCAATCAGGCAGCTGTCACCTCTGATCTTACCATTCCAGACCAATCACAGGGGACTCATGTTCCGTTCCTCTCAAAAGCATTACTTGAATTCTCAATCAAACGTCAATGAAAACCTATCCTGTCGGTGGTGGTTGGTGCTATCGTGATTTTTTTACTACTCACCTCCAATCAAATATTTCTTTAATCTCCAAGGGTTGAGTATCAGAAAATGGTGCTCACTCCCTATTCAACACGGTGAGTCATGTCCAGGCTGAATGCCCTGGGTAGGGCTAATCAGGAATCTGGTGTACATCACAGGCAGCTAGAACTTTACATGTAGATGTTTAGCCTGGCCTAGTTGGAGCACCCTCTACAGGGCGGGCAACACCCTCAGCAAGCCAATGATTCATTATGTTAAGGTTGAAATATGGCTCTGGGAACACAGACTGTTTTTACTACAAGGCCCAACACAATCGTAGCCTTCCTGAAACCAAAAAGTAGATGCTACTAGATATCAATGCTAGTAAACCAAAATCATAACAATAACAATAATAATACGTCAGCTGGGTCTTTCTATGGGCAGACCAGGCACTAAGTCTGAACAGAACATTTTGAATTGCTAGATAAATATGAGCTTGGATTAAAGCTTGGCAAAGCCATTCAAAACAGTTACAGATGATCAGTCAACAAGAAAGAGATCAGGTGTCCCTCTTCTAAAACTGTTTGGAAGAACATCAGATGTGCAGCTGTTGGTGAGTCATGGCTGCTTTCAGCCCATCACAGAGGAGAGAGAAGGTGTGATACCCGTGGTGAAGAAGGAATCCGATACACTTCATGCTGTAACACACATGCGCACAAATACACATGCACATGCGCAGACACATGCACATGTGGACACAGATACACAGACACAGACATTTTAGGACCAACATACTAACAATTCACATTTGCAGAATGATTGTCAAATAGTTAGTTACAACAAGAGGAATAGGATATCCCAATACATTCACACGCTAATTTCGTCTTTATTTTACTCATTAATAAATAACAGGAGGGTGAATTCCAATAATCCAATAATTCCAATAACCGATAATTTTTGGGTTTGGTTTTGGTTTCCACTCATGATTAACACAGTCAACCTTTTCATTACAAATAAATCGCCATGGACTGTGTGTGCCCTTTACTCTGGTGTTAACCGTTGCTTCGTGTTGCTGTGGGGTCAGATCTCAGACATCCAGGTGAATGGCCAGTCTGAGGACATGACGGCCAAGGAGAAGCTGCTGCTCTGGTCCAAGACCATGACGGAGAACTACCAGGGCATCCGCTGCGACAACTTCACCACCAGCTGGCGGGACGGCAAGCTCTTCAACGCTGTCATCCACAGGCACCAGTAAGTGAGCCGGTTCTACTGCAGGGCTTTACAGCATACAGATGAGGGGCTGCACAGATGTTTTAGATGCTCACAGGAGGATACACTGAATTGTTGAACTGATTATGGTTCACTCATAAAGGATCGTGCATGAGCAGCTGATTATTCTCCTGACCTCCCAGCTATGTGGGTGCTTTTCATAACATGTAACCACGCAAACGTTGCGTTTGATTTGACTGGAGAGAAGGAGGGCAGAAATAGGGCCTTGGCCCTCTACCAATTCTTCAATGATCTTTTGCAAGTAAAAACCTATAACCCATGAATACCTCTTCAGTCCCTACGGCTAAATGCAAGGATGGAATATATATATATATATATATATTTATAACATATATATATTTTATAACATATATATATTTTATAACATATATATTTATGGTTGTGTTGTTAAATACAAAAAAGGGCCCTTATCCTACTGTTTTCCTTAGAAGTTCAGCTCAGATCAGTTTACCAAGCAGTTAGTGTTCAGATGAGCTTTTTGTGGGAATTTCAATGCTATCTTTTACCAGAAAACGGGCATAGCTCAGGCATTCGCCCAGGGAGAGTTAATTGTTCAACTAGGCGTGGTTTTTGTAGCCTTTCAGAGAAGGTAAAAGAACGGTTAGCCGCAGGGATGAGTTTCTTCTAAAAGCTTGAGCATGTTACTGCCCCGCTTTGAGAGGGAGAATGAAAAAAGAAAAAATGTGCTTAATGCATGCCAGTAGGGCTGGCCTGGTAGCTGCCTTATTTTCTAATAAAGTACAGTGAGAGAGAGACAGTAGCGAGAGATGGGATCAGCACACTCGTTGCCCGCGACTGGGACAGGGAAGCATCGGCCGTTTTCTGCGTGATTTTTAAAGTATACTTTAACACACCTAGCCGCAACAGTTCCATCGTGCGGTGTGTCCACTTCCACTTAGCCAAGGAAGTGCAGGACTGTTGCTAGACTCAAGTTTCACGGACGGAGGGACGGACACTTATTGATATACATCCTACATCGGATCATCATGTTTAATCCAAAGAAGAAGGAGAAGCATAAGAAGGCGACCCGCTTCAGCCTGCCTGATGGCGGAGGTGACAGGTGGAGAAGGCACAGTGACCTGGGATACAGGGTGGTGATGGTGTGCGAGGACATCCCATCAGGGGGGAGGGAGGTCTCCGGCTGGTGCTCTCAGGAGACCGGGGCCTCGACCTCTCCCGGGAGGTCCCGCATCTCAAGGGCTCGAAGCTGGGGCTCCGCAAGCTATGACGGGAGAAAGTGTCGTGTTGTCAGCGGCAGCGGCAGCAGCAGCGCTTCCTGTGCAGGCGGGCAGGTCTCCTGCCACAACGTGCGCTACACGGAGGCCCCGCGTGTTGATGGAGACCGGCCGTCCACCGCTACGGGGCGTCGTGTTAAACAGCATCATGGGTCTGCTCGGATGTTTTATTCAACTAAGTTTAGCATATTTGTGTCCTCTGGGAATATGTTTTCATTATGCAGCCAACTCTGTTGGAGGTGTTGTTTTCAGATCTCTCTCTTTCCCTTTCTCTTTTTCTCTGTACGCACCGTGTTAATATATAATTAGTCTTTCAGCATTATTTGTCTTTCTCTGTCACTCTCCCTTTGTACACTTCCTCCTCCTAAATGGGTGAGCGCTGCAGTCATTTGAGCAAATATGTCAGAGTTTGGTTTATGTAGCGGCTCTATGTGTCAGAACTGCTCACTGGCAGCTTTGCGTGATGCCAGTGCAAGGGAAATGCCCAGAGGAGCCAGCTAGCTTTTTTTTATGGATTAATAAGGCAGGTGTGCTCTTGCGCTGAACATTCTTGTTCCACTCGGTGATGGTGAACTTTGAAGGAACCCAGAGTTTACACCAGGAAAACTCAGGAATCCATCTTAAGTAATTGGTTTTGCAGTCTTGCCAAATATTTACTTATATAACATGTTATCTGTTTCGATAACATTTTTATGTTGTCGATCGTTTTATCGAACGTAACGTTTTAGTTAACAAAATTTCCATTAGCCTAGGTTATGGTATATTTACTTTGATTTAGGATTTCCCAGTACAACAACTCTCGAGTCCTCTCAATATGGCAGAAAAAATCTATTAGGGAAACCTATGGCCACCGGTAAAAACTTGACCACAGGGTCTCCACTTCTACATGTTTGATCATCTGCGAACGACAACGCAGATGTTTCAAGCCAACATACTGTTGAATGAACCATAGAGATGTGGAGGAAATGACCACTCATGAGTAAGTGGGCACTTTGAGTATCTGTGCAACACTCATGATGCGTGCTTGTGTTTCCCAAAGGCCCAGGCTCGTGGACATGGGTAGAGTATATCGACAGAGCAACCTGGAGAACCTGGAACAGGCCTTCCACGTGGCTGAGAAAGACCTGGGGGTTACGCGCCTGCTTGACCCAGAGGGTAAGAGACCCAAGTCACCTCTGCCAATGCCTGACTTATGCAAGAGTTGTAATGGACTTTAGGGTTAGCCACGAATATCAAATATTGGCCATGATGCTATGCAGAAGTTGACTTAAGGAATGAAAAACCATATATACTTACCAGTTGGTTTATCACATAGTATCGTGTAGTATAGTATATTCAACAATATTGTATTATCTTCAACCCATGTATAACCCAAACTAAATACCAATTTGTCTTATGCAGCTGATGATTATCACTTAGTCCATTGGACGATAATACAACAGAATTGTAGTGTTTTGATTGGTTTTATTCACAATGTAGTGATGATGTGTGCTAGTGACACCAACCTTGACTTGATGGTTCCATAATTTCCTTCCCTAGATGTTGATGTTGCTCACCCTGACGAGAAGTCCATCATCACCTACGTATCCTCCCTGTACGACGCCATGCCCCGCATCCCTGAGGCACAGGAAAGCCACGTAAGTAGCCAATGTTCACCGTTCCTCCGAGGGGACAGAGTGGATAAATAGATATAGATAGATAGATGGATCAATTTCGGTCGATGGCATTCCGATTATTACAGTTAAATTGGTGAAATTCAGGCTTGTGGACACAATGTCTTCCGAGACAAGCAAGGACCGGAACTCTGACAGAGGTCCTGAGGATCTCTGATCACAGGACTTCCATTTCACTTTAGGTGCAATTACTAGCTTGGTCAAATTACGGCAAATTAATCAATCAGCCATAGTGTGTGTTTTTCGTTACCCTCCTTCCTTACCTTCCCACATGATCATCAAACCTTGACAATGATTCCGTCTATTCATTCTCTCTCTCTCTCTCTCTCTCTCCCCCTCTCTTTTCAATAAGCTCTTGGTGTGCAGCACAACGCCATGCCTGTCGATACCAAATTAAGTTAGCATGGTGTCAGAGGGGCCCCTGGGAAACATGGGAAGCAACAGGGTGAAAATAGCCCTCCTGTCCTCCCTGTCCACCAAACTGACTTCCTTGCTGCTTGTTATTTTGTTGCCCCTGTGGTGCTGTGCTTGCTGGAGCAGCTGGAGCTACGCTGGCAGGAGTACTATGAGCTGGTGACCGTGCTGCTGCAGTGGATCCAACACCACATCAACATCTTCGGGGAGAGGAAGTTCCCCGGCAGCTATGAGGAGATCGAGGTGAGCAGCCAACACCGCTTTGGGATGCTCCAGACGCTATTGTTCGTATCGGGCTTGAAAGAGTTGTTTACAGCCGTGTCTGCGGTCTCTGTGTGAAGTGCAATACTGTTAAGCGTGGGTGTGTGTGTGGGCTCAGGTGTGGGTGTGGGAATTCATGGCCACTAAAATAATACAAATACAAAAAACATGAGTCTCACAATAGAACCATGTGTAAATAGAAGCATACAATATAACTTTATATAATAAAGTATCATGTATGAGGAGAGCTGGGTGGGGCACCTGGCAGATGGTGCAGTGTGTGAAACTAACAGCCTGAAGGCCTGATCTATCAACTGTAAACGCTTAACACAACTCCACTCAGCCACTCCCAGACAGAGCTGCAGATACAGCTGCGCCACACACACACACACACACCCTATCTGTTCTTGTTAGTCACACAGTGAACTGCTCTGGTGTTTGTGTAAGCGTGTGTGTGCGTACTTACGAACATATGTATGCGTGTGTGTTAGTTTTTCTTCGGTTTTCATCAAAGTTGTATTAAATTTATCCCTGAATAATGCTGTTGGATTTAAATTAATATTCAACTTTTATAGTTAGTCAATTCTGTATGTATGTTAAAAAAAAAACAACAGTAATGCTTTTGGTACGTACCTAGGTATTAAATTACAAAAAATGCATAATTGTTTTCTTGGAAAGACTTAACAAATTGTTCACATGTATAATAAAAATAGATATAATAATAAAAAAACACAATATAATTTTATGTTACAATGTTATGTTTCCCATTAAGATCCTGTGGCGCCAGTTCTTGAAGTTCAAAGAGACAGAACTGCCTGCAAAAGAATTAGACAAGAACCGCTCAAACCAGATCTACCAAACCTTTGAGGTAAGTCATCTATATCTCTACTCTTCTCTATTATAAGTGCATGATATTAGCCTCTACATTTCTCTATTCTATTATAGTGTATTGTACTCAGCACTACTCTTATATGATCTATTAAAATATATTGTGTTCTACTCTACTATATTTTACCATAGTTTATTGTAGAGTAGGCTACTCACATTTTTAAATCATATTCTACTATTCTCTTTTCCATTATCAACTTTATTCTCTACTTTATTTCTACTCTACTCTACTAATGATATGCTTTATTCTATACCCTCTTCTATATTGTCCAACTCTGCTCTACTATCTGCTCTATTCCCTACTCTAATCTCTAGTAATTCCTCTGCTCTATTCTCCACTCTATTCTCTAGTCATTCCTCCACTCTATTCTCTAGTCATTCCTCTGCTCTATTTTCTACTCTATTATCTAGTCATTCCTCTGCTATATTCTCCACTCAATCCTCTAGTCATTCCTCTGCTCTATTCTCCACTCTATTCTGTACTAAGTGTAATGGTTTCCCATCTGCCTACAGAGCGCGGTGCGTGCCGGCCAGGTGAAGGTGCCCCCGGGTTACCACCCCATCGACGTGGAGAAGGAATGGGGACGCCTGCACTCTGCCTGCCTGGATAGAGAAAAGCTCCTCAGAATAGAGTTTGAGAGGTGAGCTCAAAGCTGCTGTCAGTATGACATGAGCGCTGTAAAGAGAGAGTAGAAGAGAGCAAGTTTTAAACAACACTGCTCCCTCCCTCTCTACGTTCCTCTGCCGTAGAGACGTTACAAGGCCATCTTTCATTTAGATTAAACTGTATTTATCATCTCCATTGATTAGTGGAGTATAAATTCTCAAAAGGAAAAAAAAGAATGTGAAAACACTATCTAAAACCAGTTAATTTAAAGGGTTTGGAGGACACAAATGCAACACACACACAGACACGCATGCACGCCAGCACACACCCACACTTACACACTCACACACGCACACACCTACACACACACACAGCTCCCTATATGAAGACAATAGATGTTTTTTAAATGTCATTCTGAGTGGTCAGAAAATAAATCGTATTTTAGGTTAAACCCTAATAGGATCTGAAAGGACAATAGATTAATAAATCTAGTGTTTATTTGCGGGCCATGGTAAAGTTCCAGGTCTATTTCAGTAATAGTTTGTCATGCCGGGGAGTAGGCTGGTCCTTCTGTCACAAGACCGACTGCTTGACACTCACTCACACTGAGTGGACTCCCTCAGGCTCTGAAATGTGGCTGATTTGTCTCCATTTGGATAAAATATCCCCGCCGTGAAATATGGATTGTTGTTTGGATCCAGGTTGGTTGTTTTGGCCTTTTTGACAGACCCTCATAGGTTACACTACCTGCTCCGTCACAGACCTCTGTCAGATCTGAGGGAGGCTTTTGTTAAGTGCTGCGTGTTTCTCATATCCTGTTTTTTCATAGAAATGTCTGTGTGTTTCAAGTTCAGGTTGGTTGACTCAGTTTAAACAAACAATCATCCAACATAGTGACTGAATCTCTGCAGTTACAGATGTTGCTAGTGTCATACTTTTGGGATGTTAACGTGTCTTCACCAAACAAGCGTGGTCATCGTTCTCCTTGTCAATCGTTTGTTCCCCACCCCCAGACTGGAGAGGCTCCAGAGGATCGTCACTAAGGTCCAGATGGAGTCGAGCTCCTGCGAGGAGCAGCTCAACCAGCTGGATAGCCAGATGCAGACAGTGAGTCCCACACAGACCCCAGACAGACCCCTATCCCAGACAGGTCACCATCCTGGGAGAACACAAGGACTCTGTTCTTTCCCTCCCTCTGTTTCTATTCATCCAGGGTTACTAGTCAGCAATCCCTTTGTCAACTCACATGGCTTTTTTTAATCTTCCACCATGAGCTATGGTGTACGGTATTTCATCCTATTAAAAAACGGTTTGTGTCTGGATAGTTTAACTCTTTCCCTTTTTTTTCTTATTAATGTCTGTATTTATTTATTTTTCTTATTAATGTAAACGTCCCTATAGAAACATGAAAAGGCTCTCTATTGGGCATTTCATACAGTCGCTGAGGTGAAGAGTGTGTATTTCATTAGCTGCGGTTCACTGTTGTTGCTTAGTGACTCTCTTGTGTATAATTCATGGAGAGACACTAAGTATCTCTCTGTTTTGTGACCCACAGGACCTTCGTCTGCAGAATTCAGGGAAACCACCCCGCTACACAGCAGAGGTGGAGCGGGACCTGGATAAGGCTGACGGCATGATTCGCCTGCTCTTCAACGACGTGCAGTTCCTGAAGGACGGGCGCCACCTGCAGTCTGAGCAGATATATCGCAGGTCAGTGAAAAGCAAAGGTTTTTTGCTTCATTATTTTTTACATTTGTACAATGAGCTGTTAATAATAGGATAGGTCATTTATTTTAAGGAGCATTTATAGTCCTATTTGTTGAAATTCTCTTTACGTCCCGACAGCAGTCAATAAATCAAATGCAATGACAGAAAATGTAATGAAATGTGAATCTGTTGCTGTCGCTGATCAGTAATAAGCTAATCCATCATTTAATTTGGCTTGGGTAAAATTATTCAATGGACTCCTTGTTTGTATACCTTTTTGGTTGGCTACCTAAAACATCGAGCTAACTCTGGCTGGTTTCTCCAAATTTCCTCCTCCAGCTTTAACCAGCTGTTTTCAAGTTTTCGAGTTCCACATGCGTGCAGAACAAAAAAACGATAACCCATTACGATGTTCCCATTCCTGCAGGGTCTACCGCCTCCATGAGCGCCTGGTGAACCTGCGCACCGATCACAACCTGCGTCAGAAGAGCACCGCCGCGGCGACCACCATGCATCAGCCAGCCCAGGTTATCCATTCCGCCAAGGGGCGACCGGAGCTGGACGGTGTCACGCTGCGCTACGCCCAGGACCTCCTGGCCTGGGTGGAGGAGAACCAGCGCCGCATCAACGAGTCCGAGTGGGGGTCCGACCTGCCCACCGTGGAGTCCAACCTGGGCAGCCACCGGGGTCTCCACCAGAGTGTCGAGGACTTCCGGGCCAAGATCGAAAGGGCCAAGACTGATGAGGTATGTACCAGGGTGAAAGACTCCCTGGTTTTGCCTCATGCAATGTGCTTTGGGGGCATTTTGGAAGATTTCATGGGGGCATTTTGGAAGATTTCATGGGGTCAATTTGTAACAATTTGGGAAATCATTTTTTCGATGTTACATGATACTCGTTCAACAAAATAATTTCCCAATCGCTTGCTTTGTTATTGTCACATTGCCATTTTCTCTGTAAGTCTAGTAAAAATGTACTCTCTTTAGGGACAGCTGTCTCCTGTAAGCAAGGGAGCGTACAGAGATTATCTGGGTAAACTGGAGCTTCAGTATGCCAAACTACTGGTAAATATACTCAATCATATATCATGTATGCTATGTTGTATACTATTTCTATGCTACAGTTTATATTTGCCGTGTTTCACTCATGATTTGCTGCCTATATCAGAACTCCTCCAAGTCCCGCCTGAGGAACCTGGAGTCTCTCAACGGCTTCGTCAGTGCCGCCACTAAAGAGCTGATGTGGCTCAATGACAAAGAGGAGGAGGAGGTCAACTTCGACTGGAGCGACAGAAACTCCAACATGACCGCCAAGAAGGACAACTACTCGGTGGGTGGACCTGACGCAGTCCCTTTTCGGCAGTTCAAAACGGATCTGATAATTTATGGCAGTGGTCCCTAACCATTTTTAGCTTTGAAATTGTTTGATCAATGTAAAATCTGACATTTTATCTGCAACCTCAAATTCATTTCTGGTTACCTCACGTGTGATCCTCAAGGCTGAAAAACACTGCATTAGGAGAAACCTTAAACTCTTGACTGAACTACCTCACGGACCAGTGAATCGAGAGAATTGGAGTGGTGGATGTAGTGAAAGTGAATGTAACGCATTGTCTTCTGTCGTCTTCAGGGTCTGATGCGGGAGCTGGAGCTGAGGGAGAAGAAGATCAACGACATCCAGACCACCGGGGACAAACTGATCAGGGAGGGCCACCCGGGCAAGAAGACAGTGGAGGTAAACACAACACCATCAACAATACCTCCAAACACGTAGTGCGTATCATCTTATGCAATACGCACACATCCTTCTATGTATCCTTCTATCCTTCTACTGCACCTAATGTCCATTAGATGTAGTCCCTACCTCATTATAGAACATATATATTCCCATCACTTACTGGGACCGGTTGTTCAACCCATCTCATGGGATTTCCCCCCCATCCCCGTCTCTGCTTCCTCCAGGCCTTCACAGCCGCCCTGCAGACTCAGTGGAGCTGGATCCTACAGCTGTGCTGCTGCATCGAGGCTCATCTCAAAGAGAACACTGCCTACTACCAGGTATGCGCATCCCTATTGTAAACTCACACTCAATTCCAATAGTGCCATTGTGCGTTTTGTCCAAAGAGCATGCGTACACTTTATCATTTGGCTAAGACCACATACCAGACACGGTTGCATCCGGTGGCTCCTTCCAAACATGGAGAAAATCGCAGAACTTCAGTTCTTGACGGTGAACACACCGCTATGGTGACAGCAATGGTGACAGCAATGGTGACCATGAGGCGGTTTATGGTGCTCACTGCAGGTCACGCAAGAACCGAAAGGTTGATGTGCCGCTGACAACGACTGTATGTTCAGAAGTCCACAGAACGTTAACCACAACATTTTTTTCCGTCGCTCCCTCAGTTCTTCGCCGACGTGAAGGAGTCTCAGGAGCAGATGAGGAAGATGCAGGAGAACATGAAGAAGAAGTACAGCTGCGACCGCGCCACCACCGCCACACGCCTGGAAGACCTTCTGCAGGACGCTGCGGTAGGCTGGCTCCCTGCTCCTAGGCTGTTCATGATAACACTATTATAACACTAATATTATATTCATTAAAAAGCTCTAGGAAGTCACCTTACAATTAACTTTACAAAGGTAATAAAATATAGTAATTAACAAACACATCAGTAAAAACATTCATTAAAACATTACAAAGTAAATCCAGTAGCAGTAATAGGGTTCAACATTAAAGCTGTTGTCATGTCTTCAACAGGAGGAGAAGGAGCAGCTGAATGAGGTCAAGACCAACGTGAGCGGCCTTAACAAGAGGGCTCGCGCCATCATCCAGCTGAAGCCTCGCAACCCCACCACCGCCATCAAAGGAAAGCTACCCATCCTGGCCGTCTGCGACTTCAAGCAGGCTGAGGTTAGATTTCCCAATATCAATATTCACCGGTCCAGTCTAAACCTAACCCTAACATCCAAGGACCATCCAAAAGGTTCCTGCAGGCTTGTTTAGCCTAGACACCACGGGTGGTCTGACTAGGTTCCCTCTGTGACCTGATTTTTGCAGATCACAGTCCACAAGGGAGATGAGTGTGCGCTTCTCAACAACTCTGCGCCTTTCAAGTGGAAGGTCCTCAACCGCTCAGGCAACGAGGCCGTAGTGCCCTCCGTGTGCTTCATGGTTCCTCCAGTCAACAAGGATGCTCTGGACAGTGCGGCTAGGTAAGGAAACACAATATTATATATATACAGTATATATATATATTCCCTACTGTACGATGCTATAATAAACCATTCAATGTCTCTAGTCGTCAGTTGCTGGGGATTTCTATATATTTGTTCCAAGATGAGATGGGAACTACTGTGTGTCTGAAAAACAGGACATTAAATGATGAATATATACTGTGTATATATATAAGAATATCCAAAGAACAAAAAAATACAAACACTTGTCAATACATATAAAACATACTGGAAAAACAAAAGAATTGTATAAGAAACGAAAAGCAAATGCAGGAAGTATGTGTAATCATTTTAAAGTGTTTATATTAAACATTGAGCTGTGTCTATAAGTTATACACTCATGTAACTCTCTTCTCTTGCTCAGTCTGGACGCAGGCCACCAGCAGATGGTGACCATGTGGCAGCAGCTGCACATCGACATGAAGGGTCTGCTGTCATGGCAGTACCTGATGAAGGACATCACACTGATCCGCTCCTGGAACATCACCATGGTCAGTCCACTATTAACAGTTATGATATCGGCGTTGTTTGGACTTTGGCCTGAAAGTTCAAATCATCAAATATTTGTTGTGCTTCGATTCAAAATGAAGTACTACTTTAAGCTGTAATAAAACATCATGGCAGGCATTTTATAACGTCCTATAACCTAACCTCGCCCTTTCTCCCACAGTTCAAGAGCATGAAGCAAGACGAGTACCGGCTGATGATCCGGAACCTGCAGCTCCACTACCAGGACTTCATCCGCGACAGCCAGGACTCCCAGCAGTTTGGAGCCGACGACCGGCTGCAGGTGGAGGGGGAGTACAACAAGACCACTCAGTACTTTGACAACCTGCTCAACTCCATGGAGAAAGGTGAGTGCACCACACCTGCAAACACGGAGCCGCGTATCTGTGCCTTTACCTGTGTTAGGGACTCAGAGATATACTGTAGCTGGTGTATGAAACCTTGAGTGTAATTGTCCGTTCGCCTTTTTTAGGGTCAGTGGTTTTTAAAGCCAAAGGTGAGTGACGTTCAAGCAGAAGAAAGGCCGTTCTGTTTAAGCCTGGCTTAGCGAGCATGTGTATGGCCTAAGCTTTTGAACCACAAATGGGATGTTTTTTGAAAATGTGTCTTTTCTTTGTGTTGTTTAGTCCACACAATAAGTGATATTGTTCACGCCCAAGTTTAAGCTTCATCTAGCTCACAAGGATTCTGGATGAATGCATGTGTTCTTCGATTGTTTGGTTCATGGTTTGGAGTTGTCAAAGCTACGTTTTATTTTGCCACGCACATAGGTAAAAGAGTGAATCACAGAATAGCTTCTCGCTTTAAATGATTTGTTACCAATTGCTTTGAGTGTCTTTTTAACTGTGTTGCTGCCATAGCACACACATCACTGAATGTAAGCGTTGAAGAGATAGTGAATAGGTATTGCAACTAAACACTGTTTTGTGCTTGCTTGCTACACGTATGTTTAAGGTCTTTAGCAGACATTCGCCCAAATTCACGCACACAAACCGAACGTGCAACACTAGGATCCACAATCTCATATCCACATGCCACTTCACCATCGCGATTCCTGCGATGATCACGCCCTCAACCCCGTCTCCTGTCTCTTCTGTCCCTTCACCCAAACCCCATGCGACCTCACAGGTGAGCAGAACGAGTCTGTGTGCAAGTCGTACACCTCCCAGCTGAAGGACCTGCGTGTGCGTATCGAGGACTGTGAGACACACACGGTCAACCGCATCCGTAGGCCCATGGGAGAGGAGCCCCTGAGGGAATGCATTCTCAAAACCACCGAGCAGAAGGTACAGCGCTGAGGCCTCCGGCTCACCATGTTCTGTACATCTTCTACAGTGGCCTTTGCTCTCTGTCACATCGGTTGTTTTGTTACAGTTCCACTGGTCAAGAATGTGTACTGAGCACGCGGGTGCGATGCACTTAATGCAGTAGAATGCATAGCCCTTGTAGCATGACATGGTTGCCCGTACTGTATGAACTACTATGTATATGTGTCCCTGATCAAAGATCTCCGCCGTGACCTTACTTTCCATCCTCTGTTGCTCCCCTGCAGAAAGAGCACAACGAACTGGACCGCATCAAGAAGGAGGTGGACACCGTATCCCTGAAGACCCAGGAGGTGCTGTCCGCCCCACAGCAGCCCGCGTCAGCCCCGGCCCTGCGCTCGGAGCTCCAGGTCACCGTGCAGAAGATGGACCACGCCCACATGCTCTCCTCTGTTTACCTGGAGAAGTGAGTGTCAGAAACACTGCTCTGGGGTTGGGGAACATGCCTTTTGCGTAGAAGGCCAGGTGACCCGTTTGATGCAGTGTAGACTTCCAATAGATCTGCCATTCGTCCAATGACACAATGTGTTTCCTCTCATCTGCATCACCTCCAGGCTGAAGACGGTGGATCTGGTGATCCGCAGCAGCCAGGGGGCGGAGGGCGTGCTCAAGAAGTACGAAGATAAGCTGCGTGACGTCCACAATGTTCCCAATGATGTCAAGGAGGTGGAGACCTGCCGGACCGAGCTCAAGGTAACAAACATGGCTTCACTTTCTGCATACTATATATGTTCACCGTCTGGGAAACGTAATCTTTGCTTATCATTCATTTAAATCGATGATGTGTTTCTTTCTCTTGTGTTTTTTCCTTTCTTTCTTCCTGTTGAACGTTTTCTTCCCTTTCTAATTGATATTAATTATTTCTTCCATCCTTCCTTTCCTCCTCCCTCCCTTACCCCCTCACAGAAACTGCAAGCGGCGGCCGAGTCGGAGCAGCAGGCCTTCGAATCCCTGGAGGCTGAGCTGAAGAAGGCGTCGGGGGCCAGCGACCGCATGTCGCGCGTGCACAGCGAGCGCGACGTGGAGCTGGACCACTACCACCGCCACCTGTCCGGGCTGCAGGACCGCTGGAGGGCCGTGTTCACCCAGATGGACCTGCGCCACAGGGAGCTGGAGCAGCTGGGCCGCCAGCTGGGCTACTACCGCGAGAGCTACGCCTGGCTCATCCAGTGGATCGGAGACGCCAAGCAGAGGCAGGAGAAGATCCAGGCAGTGTCCATCAGCGACAGCAAAACACTGAAGGAGCAACTGGCCCAGGAGAAGGTACTGTATTAAGATGCAGTGTTAAGTATTTACCTGGCTTTTCCAGATAAAGTGTTGTTTATTCTCTCGCTCTCTCTCTCTCTATCTCTATCTCCCTCTCTTGTATTATGCATTTGTTTCCCATAATTATAATTGTGCACCTGTTAACTGTACAGCTAGTGTGTCAATGCAATGGCATTAAAACCACAGTTTTTCCACTACAGAAACTACTGGAGGAGATTGAGAACAACAAGGACAAGGTTGATGAGTGTCATAACTACGCTAAGGCCTACATTGACACCATCAAGGTAAAATTACGCCCTCCAGTTTTTAAATCATTTTGTTATTGGAATTTGTCATTCAAAATTAAAAAAATACATTTCACATTGTATCTGTTTAGTTATTTTCTGGGAGTCATGTACTGAGACTCGGGGTCTGAATGTTCCAGGACTATGAACTCCAGTTGGTGGCCTACAAAGCTCAGGTGGAACCCCTCACGTCACCCATGAAGAAGAACAAGATGGACTCCGCCTCTGATAACATCATCCAGGAGGTCTGTTTATGTTCCTTATCACCAGGGATCAGACGATCCAACCTGTGTGGCAAGACACACAGGTGTTACCTGAGGCAAAGTTTGGTGTGCCATAACATTTCTTTGAATTCCAAGGATAGTGAGCTTTATAGTGAGAATTATTCACGATTTGGTTCATTTGAAATTTCACATCTGTTGGTCTGAACAGCTGCTCAGAACATATCTTCGTAATAACGTGTTTTTTCAGAATCACGTCCTACGTCTTTAATGCTGATTTGCCTAGAGGTTCAAGGCACCATTAGTGGTGTGCCTTTGGTCCCAGAAAGGTCAGGAAGCTCTGGCTCGGAGCCCCCCCCCGGCTGAATGTGGTGCATGTTGAAATGTTTCCCCCAGTATGTGACGCTGAGGACCCGCTACAGCGAGCTGATGACCCTCACCAGCCAGTACATCAAGTTCATCACCGACACACAGCGTCGCCTGGAGGACGAGGAGGTGCGTGACAACCCGCGGGGTCCTACAGACACGCGGAACCACCTAAACCTTACCCAAACAACCGACCGACCGCTCAACCCACTCACCCACCAAAACCCATGCATGCACCCACGCATAACCAACTCTCTCTCTCCCTCCTCCTCAAACCTGCATTCACGCACATCAACATACACAAGGGCCGACCGAACAATACCTATGGATACCCACACATGCACACACACACACATATGCAAACATCCAGTGAATTTACTGGTGACAACTTAGATACCTTCATTGAAAACAAGTGTGGAGCATTGGCATGCTGTAGCTGAGCCGCAAAGTTTTTTGCAGTGTCTGATTATTAGTCAAATAATATTAAAACAAAAATGCAGGGAGCAATAGAGGGTCCATGCAATGGTGTGTAATAACAAAATGCATTTCAAAAATTACGCATGAGTTTTAATGAAAAAACTGTTTTCGACCAAACGTAACAGCGCAAGTGTAGAGCATCGTTCAATCTTGCATTAATACAATTTAATTTTGGCCAAATCATCCATCCCTCATTCATAATGCATTTGTTTTTTGTAATGTTAGTATAATGGGGTCCTTTGTTTCACTATGCATCTTTTCTTGTCTTGCTATTTAACTGCCTATGTTTTTGTCATTTGGCTGAACATTTCACAGTTCTACTAAATGCTTCAGCCAAAGACCCTGCAGCTGTGGTCTTTAGCTCTCCATGACCAAAATTAACTACTTTCAAATGTGCTAACTTTTTCTAACCCTAACGTTTCATTCTTTTCTTTGATTCTCTTAACTGCTTGCCAATGCTTTGGCATGGTCAAAGCTTAACTTGTTTGGGCTCTAAAGAGGTAAACTATACTCTATACTTAAGGTACCTTAATAATACATTATCTTGCTCTCTCATGTAATCTCACGTTATTTTTCTGAAACTGTAACTTCCACTTTCATGCCTTCAATCTGCTGTTTCATATATAAATGTCATTTATTCCTAAATGCTATAGCTCTTCCTTCTCTTTTTATTATAAGCAATGTCATTGTTTACCCTTCAAAGGTTTTGTTTTAAACTTGGAATTGCTTTTTGTCCTGCCTCCTTTAACAACTGCCTCACCTTTCTGACCTCTGCTTGCCTACTTCTTGAAGAATAGCGACATAAAGAGCCCCTTTTGCATGAATCGAGATGCTGTGGGAATGGATGTGAAAAGATTTAACAAAGGATTGCGTTACTTTATTTAATAATATAAATGGAGCTTTGAAAAACAAAAAAATTATATCTAATGACTTTTTTCAGGATGAAAGGAATATTGTTAGCAGAACAGACAAGTTAGATTACTGCCAATGCTATAAGAAAACCTGTTCAAATAATATTAGTGAATTCATGTTGATATCTAACTTCTATATAACTGTGTTTAAAGGAGTTATTGCAAGAGAAGCTACAGCTGCATGCCCCATGTATTGTGAAGTGATTTATTTGTTCCTGTTTTTAATTGCCAATCAATCATCAATCACTGGCCACCACACCAACCACCTCCACCACAACCCTACCATGATCCATTCTTTTTTTAACAATGCTTGTGTTTGTTTGTGTTTGATAACATTTTTTAACTGCATCGTGATTTTAACATCATCTAATTTAATAGTCATTGCACCGTAATGTTTGTTGTGACCTCTAATCTAACCTTTTACATTAACATTGAATAAGTAAGACAATACATTAATCCGCTCTCTTTCCAAGTGTGATTGGAATGTGATTACAGAAAACAATCACAATTCCAGTCCACTTTCCACAAGAGCCATTAATGTAATGTCTTGCTTGATTGTGATCCTTTCTTTACCATTTCCTTCCACTAATACAGAAAGCTGCCCAGAAACACAAAGTGGAAGAGCAGAAAAAAATTGCAGAAATGCAGGCAGAGTTAGCAAAACAAAAACAGTTAGCTGAATCACATGCAAAAGCAATTGCAAAGGCAGAACGAGAAGCCCTGGAGCTAAAGCTCAGAATGCAGGAAGAAGTCAGCCGGCGAGATGTTGTCGCTGTTGACGCACAGAATCAGAAGCAAAACATCCAGCAGGAGCTGCATGAGCTCAAAAACCTCTCAGAGCAGCAAATAAAGGACAAAAGCCAACAAGTGGATGAAGCCTTAAATAGCCGCGCTAAGATTGAGGAAGAAATCCGCATCATTAGAATTCAACTTGAGACAACAGTAACACAGAAGTCTTTTGCAGAGTCTGAGCTGCAGCAGCTTCGTGACAAGGCAGAGGAGGCTGAGAGACTCAGAAAAGCAGCTCAAGAAGAGGCAGAGAAGCTCCGCATACAAGTCAACGAAGAGACGCATAAAAAACGTGCAGCAGAGGAGGAACTCAAACTGAAATCAGAAGCTGAGAAGGAGGCTGCCAAGCAAAAACAACGGGCCCTTGAAGACCTGGAAAACCTCAAGATGCAAGCAGAGGATGCCGTACAACAAATGAAGCAGGCGGAAATAGAGAAGGAAAGGCAAATCAAGGTGGCCCACCAAGCAGCCCAGAAGAGCGCAGCAGCTGAGCTCCAAAGCAAACGCATGTCCTATGTGGAGAAGACGACCAAGTTGGAGGAATCCCTCAAACAAGAGCATGGCACTGTCCTCCAGCTGCAGCAGGACGCAGAAAGACTCAAGAAGCAACAGGAGGACGCTGAGTCTGCCAGGGAGGAGGCAGAAAAAGAGCTGGAAAAGTGGCGTCAAAAGGCCAACGAGGCCCTCCGTCTGAGACTCCAGGCTGAGGAAGAAGCCCACAAAAAGAGTGTCACCCAAGAAGAGGCAGAAAAACAAAAGGAGGAGGCAGAGCGTGAGGCCAAAAGGAGAGCCAAAGCAGAGGAGTCTGCCCTGAAACAGAAGGAGATGGCCGAAAATGAACTTGAGAGGCAGAGGAAGCTGGCTGAGGGAACAGCTGAGCAGAAACTCAATGCAGAACAAGAGCTGATCCGCCTGAGGGCAGACTTTGACCATGCTGAACAACAGAGGTCCCTTCTCGACAATGAACTTTACCGCCTGAAAAACGAAGTGGTTGCTGCTGAACAACAAAGAAAACAACTAGAGGATGAGCTGACCAAAGTGCGCAGTGAAATGGATGCGCTTATTGAATCAAAAAACAAGGCAGAAAAAGAGAGCATGTCTAAAACCGAGAAGAGCAAGCAACTCCTTGAGAACGAAGCAGCCAAAATGAAGGACCTAGCTGAGGAGGCAGGCAAACTGAGATCAATTGTCGAAGAAGCCAAGCGCCAACGTCAAGTCGCCGAGGATGAAGCTGCTCGTCAGAGAGGAGAAGCTGAACGAATCCTCAAGGAAAAGCTTGCTGCCATTAACGAAGCTACCCGCTCAAAAACAGAGGCTGAGATCGCCCTGAAAGAGAAGGAGGCTGAAAATGAAAGACTCAGGCGTCATGCTGAAGATGAGGCTTACCAAAGGAAGGCACTTGAAGACCAAGCCAACCAGCACAAACAAGACATTGAATTGAAGATAGTCCAGCTCAAGAAATCCTCTGAGGTTGAAATGGACAGACAAAAGGCAATCGTGGATGACACTCTGAAGCAGAGAAGAATTGTGGAAGAAGAGATCCGAATTCTTAAGGTCAATTTCGAAAAGGCCTCTTCCGGAAAGCTTGATTTGGAGCTTGAGCTCAACAAACTGAAAAACATTGCAGAAGAAACTCAACAAAGCCGACTTCGAGCAGAAGAAGAGGCAGAAAAACTTCGGAAGCTTTCCCTTGTAGAGGAGCAAAGAAGAAGGGAAGCCGAAGACAAGGTGAAGAAAATCGCTGCCGCAGAAGCAGAAGCTGGCAGGCAACGCAAGATTGCCCAAGACGAGGTTGAGCGTCTGAAAAAGAGAGCGGAAGAAGCCAGAAAGCAGAAGGAGGAGGCTGACATAGAAGCAGAAAAACAGATCATCGTAGCTCAACAGGCAGCCCAGAAGTGCAGCGCGGCCGAGCATCAAGTTCAAAGTGTCCTCGAGCAACAACAAGAAGACAACATTGGGCAGAAAAAACTCAAAGCCGAGTATGAAAAGGCCAAGAAACTAGCCAAAGAGGCAGAAGCTGCTAGGAAGAAGGCAGAAAATGAGGCCGCTCTCCTACGTCAACAAGCAGAAGAGGCAGAGCGCCAAAAACTGTCGGCTGAACAAGAAGCTTTAACTCAACAAAAAGCCCAGGAGGATGCAGAGAGGTTGAGAAAGGAGGCTGAATTTGAAGCTGCCAAAAGAGGACAGGCTGAGGCTGCTGCACTCAAACAGAAGGAACGGGCTGATGCCGAAATGGCAAAGCACAAGAAACTGGCAGAACACACTTTGAAGCAAAAATTCCAAGTTGAACAAGAGCTTACAAAGGTTAAACTTCAGCTTGATGAAACAGATAAGCAGAAAAATGTCTTGGATGACGAGCTCCAACGCTTGAAAGATGAAGTTGGCGATGCGGTCAAGCAAAAGGCACAAGTGGAGGAGGAGCTTTTCAAAGTTAAGGTCCAAATGGAGGAACTGCTCAAACAGAAACTCAGAATAGAAGGGGAAAACCAGCGCCTTATCAAAAAAGAAAATGAGAACACGCAGAAATTCCTGGCAGACAAGGCTGAGAACATGAAGAAGCTTTCTGAGGATGCCGCCAGACTGAGTGTGGAAGCCCAAGAGGCCGCACACCTGAGACAAGCGGCGGAAGATGAGCTCAGCCAGCAAAGAGCTCTGGCAGAGAAGATGCTCAAAGAAAAAATGCAAGCCATACAAGAGGCCTCCACACTGAAAGCTGAGGCAGAAATGCTTCAGAGACAAAAGGACCTGGCTCAAGAACAAGCTCAGAAACTGCTCAAGGACAAACAGCTCATGCAGCAGCGTCTCGAAGAAGAAACCGAGGGCTACCAAAAGTCTCTTGAGGCGGAGAGGAAAAGAAAACTGGAGATCATAGCTGAGGCAGAAAAACTCAAACTTGAGGTTTCTCAACTTAGTGACGGTCAGAGCAAAGCCCAAGAGGAGGCGAAGAAGTTCAAGAAGCAAGCTGATGCGATCGCTGCCAGGCTTCATGAGACAGAGATAAAAAACCTAGAGGTTCAGCAGTTAAACAGCAGTAAAGAGGCCGGTGATTTACGCAAAGCTATTGCAGACCTAGAGAACGAGAAGGATAAACTGAAAAAGGAAGCCGAAGAACTCCAAAATAAATCTAAAGAGGTATTGTGTAAAGGATGACATGACGGAGCAGTCTATGTCATTGTTGACCCTCTCTATCAAACTAACTTTCTGTCCAAATCATTTCTCTTCACCTCCGCCGTTTTCTCTTTCATCCAAATTACTAATCATCAATCCACATCCTTTTGATTTTGAATCGTTTTTTTGTACAGTGCACTGTGCTCATGCAAATCATGTCTGGAATGTTGGAATGTCTGGAATGTTTAAATATTTCTTACTTTATGACATGAATTCATATTTCACAATTGCATTTCAACTGCACAAAAATGAAAAAATGTAAAAAAGTCTAGGAAATATGTTATTAAAATATTCACATAGGTCAAGATATTATTACAGTATATTCAGATATGCAATTATAT
>JAOPUD010000009.1:12150741-12163898 GCA_027122715.1 Trisopterus minutus
GGGGGGGGGGGGGGGGGGGGGGGGGGGGGGGGGGGGGGGGGGACAAGCCTGCCTGTAATCTATTTTAGAGTTTCCCTGTGCTCCTGAGCAAGGGTTCAGAGTGTTATTAAATTTGGGGATCTAATTTTACGACCAATTCAGTACCAATGTTCACCTGCTGCTCCTTGCTTTTCTGCTCTACAGAATGGAGGACATTTTAGTATGAGAATAAAAGACTGACGGAGGGTAAAACCTTGGTGACAATAAACGATCGACATCACCTTACACCTCTGGCTTCCCCGCTTGCTGTTCGGATATGTATTGTCTCACAAATCAGACTTTAGAATGATAACAGACAAGCTTAAATCTGGGTGAACTGGGTGTTTCACTTCGACCAATGCAGGGATCCTTCAGCACGTAATTGGCGATTAACAACGTTAAACTTGGCCAGCATTGGTAGGGCTCTGTGAGTCTCCCTCCCAGAAGTTCCAACATAGTAGGTTTACCGGATCCCAAATTAGGATATGTGTTTTGCCACCACAGTACAGACTGGACCCACATGCTAATCCCACATATCAGTAGCGGCTCTTGAAGTCACATCAGCCCAAGCATTTTGGGTCAAGGCTACAGTGTATGATTACAGTGAAATGGAGAGGAAAGGAAGCTTTGGTGAAAGCATTTAATGAGTACAGAGAAGATTGGAGAACGCTGAAAGCTGAGATCAGGTGTCACAGCCCCTCTGTCTCCCTGGCAAAATGGTGGAGTTGTCAACACTGCCAACACTCCTCTCAGCACTCAAGAGAGAGAGAGAGAGAGAGAGAGAGAGAGAGAGAGAGAGAGAGAGAGGGGGTAGAATGTCAGAGAGAAAGAGAGGCTAGGTGGGCACTTGTATGCTCATTAAACAGCTGACAGCATTAGCTCTCACAACCACCCAAACAAACAGCCTTTTTGGGGTTCGCTCTGATCTCACTGCCTAAGCTCTGTGCTGCGCTCCACTGTCCCGGGCCTGTCCATCGTAGTGATGCACATACTTCATGTCCATCTTTCAGCCCTGTTGTGGTTGTGTTGGAGTGTGATGGAAGAGGACGTTTCTTATTTAACCCCATTGAGTCCTCCGGGGTTAAATAAGTTGACCCTTGTGGGGTCGTTACATTCAATTCACTCGCTCTCTCTTAGCAGCCAGGCTGACTGGCATTTTCAGTTTTCCTTTCTGTGGCTCTGCTTTTGTCTCCCTTACCACCCCTTGCATACATTAAGGGGTGGCGCTGGATTGCGGTGACATGAATGGGAGGGGGGCTGTGATGTAGGTGCTGTGATTCTAGCGGTAGAATGCTTATTCTGAATGGCCAGACTGGACTCAGAGCACATTTAATAGTCTGCGCTACGTCTTTGCAGAGTGTGTTTGCACTCAATCATACATGAACTGGGAATTTTATTGAGTTATATAGACTTTAAAATTAACCCTTAGTTATGTACTAAAAGTGTTTACTGTTAATTTTTTTTGTAATTAAATAATAATACTGGCAATACTCTTATCTACTTAAAATATTACATATATTAATTTACAGTGTCTTGACGTTGACTGGTTGTGAGCTCGATAAAAGCAATTGATGGAGGCCAGTATTGATTCCTTGAGGGTAAGTGTTAATGTATGATATACAGCCCGCTTTCTCTTTACCCTAGGAGGATTACCTCCTCCTAAACCAAGGAAATAAATAACTATATAATTATAATTAAGTACTGTCTGACACCACAAACCAAACTCACTTCCAAATAGGAATAAAATAAGTAATGGATATTATGTCCATAATAAAAACATAAAGAAGTGCATGTGGTGATTTCATGGTTGAACCATTTCCGTAGTTAAACAAATGAATGGCTTTAGTGATGAAATGGACCTTTTGGTCAGAAGATGGCTTTCTATTGCCCACCAAACTGGAAAGCCTGAATAAGAAGGAGTGTGTAATTGACAAGTGTGTATAGCGATACGTTTGTTCCCCAAAACCTGAAGAATTAAAGAGAGAGAAAGCGAGTAAAAAGGCGAGATCTTTAGAGACAGAGACCCAAGCGGTGCTTGGTTTAAATCAGAGGTGTAAAGGTGGTCTGATAGGATCTGAAAAGATAAACACTTCAGTCTCTTGGGTTCTCTTGCAAAAGCGGTGGGGCTTACAGCAGCTGCCCTTCCACCTGTGCTCCAGTTAGAAGGGACATTCCCAGTAGAGCAGACATGAATGCACCTCCCAGGAGGATGATACCTGTTTGATGCATAATACCATTTGCGGGGCCATTTTTATGTTGGTTTATTTTATTATGGTTGTAGGAGGGTTGTAGGATATGATTTATTGATCCAATCAAAGTATGTGACTTCACCCAAACTAACTGCTATCGGGTCATATGCATGTGGTTTGGTGAGTGGAAAGCAGTTGTTCTGTGACGACGGACAGAGAGAACGATAGCATCTCACCTCAGGGGTGCTTCCTTCGCGTTCCCAGGCAGGCATCTGGGGAAAAACACAAGCTATTATCTACCCAATGTCCTTTGTGTGTGGGTTAATGTGTGTGAATGTGTGTGTGTGTTTATTACTGGGCCCTTTGTTCCTGGCTCCAGAGTTGCGGTGACTGGAAGTGAGTTGAGAAAGTAATCTGAGATGTTTTACTGTAATTAGTTGTCTTTGTCCCCGCTGTGGGGACGACTGCGCTGACTCTGAATGGGGACTGGGACAGGAAGAAGGTCAGGGAGCGGGGGGTGGGAGACGGAGGAGATGGTTGGTTTCGTGGGTGGGGGTCCCTCCTTTTGTGGTCGGCTCTGCTACTCCCCAGCAATCGCTGAGTGAGCTGAAGAGAGACAGAGTCACACAGAATGTGTGTGTGTGTGTGTGTGTGTGTGTTAGAGAGGGAGAGAGATAGAGAGAGTGTGGGAGAGAGAGAGAGAGAGAGAGAGAGAGAGAGAGAGGCAGAGACAGCGAGTTTGGGGCAGCTGTCACTTAACATGTGAATGTTTCGAGGGGGCAGTGTTGGGGTCTTTTGAAAACATTTTTTTCTCTTTTTTTTGTTGCACCCCCCACCATCCCCAGAAAACCGCATGGAGTTTCTGAGGCAAAAGAAAACCAGGAGGAGGGGCTTTGGATGAGAGGGGGGGTAGCAGGCACAGAGCGAGTATAGGCTAGGGGAAGGTAAGGGTGCACCCTCACTGCCTAACAAGCCTGATACAGGGGTGTGACGGTTTGGCAGAACTGGAAAGCCTGTCCTGGTGCTGCTGGTGCCGATACTGCTGCTGCTGCTGTGGCTACAACATAGGAACTGGCCAAATCTGCCCTCCATGAGAGACAGAAAAGATCCACTCTTGGCCAGGGAGCTGTGGAAGTACTGCTTTGCCGTTGGACTACATTGTCTTCTTCATCTGGGAGCCCTATCCTACTGGCGGTCCTAACAAGGGAATTCCTCTATCGCGGCTCCCCACAACAAAGGAGAGAGGGAGAGGAGAGAGGAGAGAGGGAGAGGAGCGGGGCTGGCTGGGTGGGAGGGGAAGCGAAACGTAGGGGAAAGTGAGGGGAGGGGTACCACCGTGAGGGGAGAGGAGGACATTGTTTGCCTGTGGCCGAGGGCAACGGGGAAAAGCGTGAGTTATCAGGGCATGTGTGACTGTGTTTAGAAAGTGTGTTCGTATGTGAGCAAGTGTGAATGAGTGGGGTTGATTTAGTGTGTGTGTGTGTGTGTTTGGAAGAGGGGGCGGGAAGGTGAACGCTTACATGTGTGTGAGGAACCTTCTATTTGGGATGCTGGGGAAGCTGGAGAGCATTCAAAGGATGCTCAGACAAAGCTGGATCTTTTTGTGTTCACTCGCGGTGCCCCTAATCTGAATGGTGGCGGAGGACTCGTGGAATTCCTCAACTCTAGCCGTTGCGCCCGTCTGCGCTGCTGGGTAAGTTGTTCACATGGGCTCAAACCGCCAAGTCTGCTGGTGGGCAGCGATTGGCTAAGAGAAAGTTGGTTTTTGGAATTTGCTGGGCAGGGTAAAGCAGCACAAAGCCATGTGACTCATTTCAAATTGAGCGTGATGTCATTTATTTGCTGGGAATAGCTCCTAGGCTATAGTGTGCGAGTGGCATGGGCACATGACGTGTTGTAATGCAACTGATCCCATTGAATGTGCCTCTCTATGTGGACGGATTATTCTTTTGTAAGTATGGTGTCTTCAATTGAAGAATTTATATATTTTTTGCGTTGTATTTATTTAGTGGTGAATTTAATTGTTGGTGTAGATTGGCCAAGCACGTGGCATTTTGAACAGGCAGAAAATAAGTATCATGCTGTAGTAGGATCAGATATAGTTCAGTTGGTGTGTGGATTTATTGATTGCAAATTCTGATTAAATATTTAAAGAAAAGGCATGGCCCAGTGCTGAAATATTTTTTGATATTTATAAAATATATATATTTTGAAGACTGATTCAAAATGTCACTCACTCAGGGGGTGGGGGCTGTCTGTGCGATGACCTTGTGCAGCATCCACCTAAGATGTTATGAGCCACATGGGTGAATGCACAGCTGTCAGCCTTGATAAGGAAACACTCACGTGATTACTACTTGAGTAGCTCCCAGTATGGAGACACACTATCATGGGACCCTACCGTCTTGATTCATGGTTATTGTTCAGTCGCTAATTGAACCACGTGGACGCAATGTAGTATGTGAAGCATTTCATGGGCGGGTTTGCATCCTGAAAATGAATCAATTGAAACTACACACCATGCTCAGTGCCTTTGTACTGATGGGCGTGTGTGGTGCAGTGAACACCCACACATGTTGGTTTCGAGTTGTTTTGTTTTTTAACAGATAAAACATAAACATATATGTTTTGGTAATATTTTATTGTACAGTAGCTGCTACATGTTCTTTGGCACTTTCCTTTAGTGAGGCGGAGTTTAATCTGTCTTTCGATGAATCCCTGAGAAGCACCATGGCTGTAATTAGATTCATCAGGGAATGGAGTGAGTGCAGCCATGTATCATAAATCTGTCTGTGGAGAAAGGCTGCGCCTGAATTAAGGGCCACTTCAAGGCAGGTTAAGTGGGGGATGTCTGGGTCATTTACTAGATGGGTTAAATGTTTGACTAGTTCCTAGCCTAGCTTTTGCTGAGGGCATAATAATGCATGGTTATGAGCTATGTTATATTCACATTTTCTGCAAATCGGAGTGTAGGTTATTGCCCAACATATTTAATTAATAAACAGGATTAGATGTTATAATCCCTTGTGCCAAAATCAAAGGAAAACACATATTCAGGAGCTCCTGCCCAAACTAACCTTGCAAGCTGTGATATGATAGTTACAGTAAGCAGGTTTAAAAAATACTCAGATTAACAAAATATTTAGCAGGTAAGCATATACCAAATTGTACATATCTACACAACTGAAAGTCATGAGATTTAAAGCCAACCCCTAGATAGGAGAACACCACGGTGTAGCCTACAGACCACCAGGTGCCATATTCAGACCACCTTCTGCGCCCGCTGTCCTGAATTGTTCACCCATGTGGACTGAACCACGCACACTCTCGCTGCGCTCCCGGGGGAATCCACTGGGCAGCAATTTGAGCTAACATGGTAATCATTGATCCCAGGCCTCAGGCTTTGTCCTGGCATCACACTAACAGTGTACAGCCTATTGCACATCCTTAGGAAGACATGGTGCACTCTGCACGATCATAATACACCATGTGAAACTAGCTAGGTTACTATTGCTTAATGCGCATGTGTGCTCATAGATGATTCTAACCATGCCATATATACCCCGTGATCTAATAATGCATCTCTGGTTTTTTTTCATGGTTCATCTCATGTTGTTTTGTGAAGAGAATAGAATTGAATGACACAGTGCTCTGCTGTAGACCGTCTTTGTGTCCGACCCTTGGAAAAGGGTAAAGGGTTTGGTTTGCCATGTGGTATGATTCTGTGTGCCAGCAGAATGAGTGTGACCCTGTGGCCATAGAACTGTGTTAAAAAAACAATTACCGACACTCCACCACCTGCTTGGTCGAGAATTACAAAAACAAGATCCCTAGCATGGAGAGACAACCTTACAATTCCCTCCACAGATGTCCCTTATTAGCCCCCCGTGTATTTTGCAAGGAACAGGCAAGACCTTGGCTGACCCGTGTGACCTATAGTCTACCCCTCCCTCTAGGGGAGTGGGTTACAGGGACACTCCCTGTGATCTTGTTTGGCTCCCCTCCGCTTCCTTCCACCAAGATAATTACGGTCACCTTTAACCCATCAGTTCAAACTGTGAGCCCAGATGGGCTGATGCTGCTGCTGTTCTTACTTGTTTCATGAAATTATGAATACAAAGTATGTCAAGTATTTGTAAGTATCAGCATGGAACTCCTCCTGTTGTTTAAACCCCTCCCCCAGCCATGGAGATGGGGCGTCCTGGTTTCTCTATGGCTGTCATTTTTAATCAGATCTGTTATGGATTCCCTTGGACTCGTCCAGGATGTGTTGTTTGTGTTCAGAGGGTGGGAGCTGGCAGAGCAGGGTGTTTGGGGTGCCAGGCACAATGGAGGGATCCTGAATGATTCTGAATCCAAGCAGACGGAGGGCACTAGCCAAATGCTCCATTTGCGATAGGGAAGCGCCATCACATGTTTATGTTGGTGTTATTGTTGACAAAGGGCCAAGTTCTAGCCAAGTATCTCCCCTGTAGGCTTTTCTCTGGCAAGGAAGAGCAAAATCAATCTTTTCGAGAACAAGGTGTAAATCTAAATCTAAATATTTATGATCTCTGTCTCTTAATAACCTATATAGCTTTTCTGTTTGTTGCCTTTACACTGAGAGTGAATGCAACGGGCACCAGTTTGGCTTTGTCAGTGTGTACAATGATGCAATTGAATCTGTTTTATGACACAAAGCCACCTTGTCTTATTCTAGGCAGCCACAGGGATCTTCTGCATGCATGGCCAGGGGGTCTCACCCCCACCTCTTACCTCACAAGCCTCTGGCCTGAAGGATTATGGGTAACCTCATCAGCCGGCCCAGCTGTCTGGGCCAAAGGTCCAAGCATGTGAGATCAGATGAGGACTTCCTGAAGGAGTGCTACCAGCGTAAAAGAGAATGGCAGCGGCCAGAGACTCAGCCCGGGACCAAGCAGGAAGAGGTGATTCAGGACATCGCCAGGGTGGACACCAATGGCAAAGAGCAAAGGATCAAAAGAGAGATGGACAAGGAGAGCGACAAGGAGAACGAGAAAGAGGTGGACAAGGCAAGGGAGGAGGCAGTTCGCACCCCTGTCTCGGACAAACCCCTCCGACGCTCCCCGGCCTCCACCCTCACCAGCACCAGCACTCTGGACAACGGCTGGCACAGCACCCCAACCCGAAACGGGACCCTCACCAGGAGGACCATGCCCCCGGACCTCGGCAGATCCCCACTGGCGTACCCCGACAAGGGCTCTGCGGAGAGGCGGGCCAGCTTCCAGAGGAGGGACTCCAGAGAGGGGAGCCCCTGGTCCTGGAAGACCCTGGCTTCCCGTGAGGTCACCGAGGTGACGGAGGTGACCGAGACGGTCGTGACAGAAATCGTGGAGGTGACAGAGTATCCGTCGGGAGAAAAAGGAGGCGCTCCCATAGTCACCCGGACGGTCAGGGTGCTCAACGGCGTGGCGGAAGAACTGGCAGAGGTCAACAAAACAAAACTAGCACAATAATCATAACACCACTCTTTGCTTTGCCACCCATGCATACCTTTTGCACATTTTTCATCAGTTGTCATTTCAGTTCCAACTGTTTGGTGGCTATTCACAACTCTATGGTGTTTATTTGTGTTGTATGGGCACATGAATGCACATATTGGTTGTGGAGAACTATTTTGTGTCTCATTTCCTCTTGAACTTTTGATTTACAGCTCCAAAGTGATGGACACTCCAGTTCAGACCAGGATTCCAGCCTGGATAGATGGAGGGTATGTCTTAACTTCCCCAGTCAGTCTATTCTTCATTCTGCTGCTTCTCATTCTCACTTATTCGCTCTATGTACTGTATCTAGGGAACTAGATCAGCTTTAACCCTGAGGGATGAGTCGACAGACACAGAGACGTTCCTCCCAAACCTGGATTCACTGCTCACTTGGGTCTGTGAGATTGAGGAGCTCACAGCCAATCAGAAGCCACCATCGTCTGAGGTCAAAGTGGTGAAAGCGCAGCTGCAAGAACAAAAGGTGATCGTCATCACTTCAGCTGTGAATTGTAACCCTCAATACCATTTTACAAATAACAGTGTAAACCAAGAAGGACGCAGAGGAAAGCCTTACCTGATAAAGGACACATGAGTGATCTCTATAAGTGTTCTTGAACATTTCCTGAGGGAATGAAAAGGACTTTTCCCTCCTTTCAGTTAGAGACTGCAGTCATTGTGAGGTCTTTATACAAGGCGAAACCTGCCTGATCATTAACAATGTGAACCTGACATACAAGCCAGGTCTTACTCAACACTGACACAAAGAAATGGGAGTAGATGCGATTTAATTACTATTAGGTTAACATGTGTGCCAGATAGTTGGCACAATCTGAATGTAGTTTTCTCTCCTGATGATTAAATGACATTAAAAGATTTTGACTCTAGTTTTTTGGGTGTATGTTTGTAATAAACGAGAAACAGTACACCTAAGTCCGTAACTCTGAGGTTTTACCTGAGCACCCTCTTTTGTTGCCACTCCTCAGCTGCTGCTGCGCCTCCTGGCTGACCGTAGAAAGAGCATGGAGTTCACCATCTCGGAGGGCCCTGGGCTGGTGGAGGCCCACCCAGGAGACGAGTGGGTAGAGGCCAAGGTCAAGCTGTCCACCCTCAAGCAGAAGTGGGAGGCCTTGATTCTGGGTGCAGAGCAAAGGTCAGCACTTTGTGTGGCAACAATTGAGAAAGCCCAGCTGGATGATACAAGGAGTAGCCCTCTGGAGTAGAGAGTGGTTTCATTCACATGCACTATTACAGTGCACGATGATTAAAAAAAAAGTGATCTTTGAGTGACGCTGTTGTGATGAAGGGCCAGCTTGTAGATTGAACCTAACATTGATTTATTTTTTATGGTCTTGGCAGGAGATCAAGCCTGGAGTTAATTCTGCCCAGGACGCGACTCTTTCAAGAAGGAGTGGACGGCCTTCAGCAGTGGCTGATGTCAGTGGAGCAAGGCCTGGCAGAGTTACGCAACTCAGAGAGATTGATGCTGCATCTACCAGAGGCTACGGAGCGTGCCCAGGTCTAGACATCACCCATGATGATCGCTGTGGTTGTGTTGTGTGTCTATAAGGCCACAGTCTGACTCAACTATTCATACACAGGTTCTGATTAATTTTCATCTCTTCCCTCTAAGGCTTTTGTCGAAGAGATCAAAGTCAAAAACACAGAATTGGGGAACGTACAGCAGACAGGGCTTAACCTAATGGAGGCTATATCCGGTAAATAAAAAATAACCCAAAAACAACCTCTCGCTGTTTATTCTCTTCCACGTGGATAGTAAACCCTTACTTTCTGATCCTGTATCAGAGGAGGAAGCCCAGCTGGTGCAGGAGAAGATGGACTCTCTGCGTATCCGCAGCTCAGTGCTGAGCCTGGGCAGCCTGGACGTGCTGCAGCGGCTGGAGCAGGCCCTGGAGGCCTGCAGTCGCTGCAGCTCCAGCCAGGAGGACCTGCACCTGTGGCTGGGCCGCATCGAGAGGGAGCTCCTGGGGCCGGCCGGGGCTCAGGCCCATGCTGGGGATGCAGCGCTCTGTGCTGCTGAGAGGCAGATGGTAACGAAGCCACGGTTCTCAAGGCTATTTGTATAGAATATACTGCTCTATGGGTTGATATTGGCGTTTGTGAAAATGGGGAAATAATTTATCTAACCCATCTAAACTTAATTGAAACACTTTTAGTATAGCTGTTTTGAAGTTTGAGGACTTATACATGCTACCACATTTTCCTTCTTCTACTGTGACCCAGTTGGAGCAAGCTGTACTCAAAGAGATGGCCTGGTTCAAGAGCACGGCGCTTAATCTTGAAAAGCTGAAAGCCATTTCTCTGGATCCAAATCTCATAGCCGAGCAACTCTATGAGCAGAAGGTCAGAAGGTCTAAATATCTTAAATTAATGTCAACATATATTTGAATAGGTCAAAGGTGTTAGGTGTACTTGGATATTAAGTGTCTGTATTCCGTTTTCGATACTATGTTAGCAGATATCTAACATGTTATTAAGTGTATTATTTCCATGACACAGATTTTGGCTGTGGAGATTCTTCAACATAGGTTTAACCTCGAAAAAATGGTGAAGATTTCTGAAATCCTGCTCACATACAATGATGAAGGGGAGACGGGTGAACTGCAGGTACAAAAACAACAAGCAAATACGCTTATTATTACGGTTAAATGGGGGAATTGTTCTACATGTTTACACAATCTCTCTCTCATTCATAGAACACAATAGACGCCTTACAGGAACAATGCAACACCACCGCAGCCACCAATTCCCACATGGTACTGCACCTGGAGCATGCTCAGTCGCTCCTGCTGCAGTTCTCAGAGGGCATTGCCGAGGTGTCACCATGGTTACACGAAACCAAAGCCCTTATTGGCCAGCTCTCACTGAGCACCATTAGCTATGAAGCCTTCCGGGAGCAACAAGACCTGTTACAGGTACTGCAGAAACGCTTCTCCAAGCACTTCCTCTCTACCCCCCCCTGCTAAACAACTAGGTCATTGTGCTCAAGAGCAATGACTGAATGCTTTGTTCTGCCTTTAATTAAACCCAGAGTCTGAATGCATTCCTTTTTTTATCTCTAAATCATAATTAGATAGATACAATAGATTTCAAATCAATGTATTTAAATCTATGTATCTACTTTCAACAGGAAAATATTATTCTACAAAATAAAATGTCAACCTATTCATCCGTCTCCACATTGTGCTCCTTATCTGTGCCTCCCCCCTGCCCCCTCAGGGTCTGCGGGAGTCCATTGCAGAACACAGGCCCCTGGTCGCCAGGCTGTGCTCCGTTGGCAAGCGTCTGTCGGAGCTCAACCCCAGCCAGGGGGAGGAGTTCCATCGGCAGGCCAGCGATGCCGAGGAGCGACACCGAGCCATCAGGGACCGGGTCAGGGAGGCTGCCAGCTTGTTGGAAGAGTCCCTCCCCCGCTACGCTCAGGTGATGAATACCCTGCATGTCCCCTCACACCAGAGCCGAGGTCATACACTCAGTTCAGTGTTTGGCCTGGAGAACCACTGTTTTTTTTAAAACGATTTAACATTGTCTGAACCCAGCCGTCATCTTCCCCATATTGTCAACGTCAACATCAACCCATGTGCATTGCGTTGTTTGCTTGGGGCCACAAATCATCTATCTTATACAAGAATCAGAAACATATCATCCAATATCTATAGCTTATTAATCAGCAATCCCCCATGTGCAACAAATAAAATTGGAACTGTAAACGAAAACAAACCCCCACACACACACACACACATGCACACTCACCCAAACGCACACACACATACACACACACACATGCACACACACACACACACACACACACACACAAAGACACAAACCTCTTACTGTGGCCTACAGCTTAACGAGAGGATGACGCTGGTGCGAGAGAGTCTGGAGCGGCTGCGTAGCCGCGTGCGGTGTCCCGCCTCGCTGCAGGGCCTGTCCCCCAGGATCCAGGAGCAGCTGCAGGACAACAAGCACACCCTGGCCGAGCTGGCCAAGCTGCAGCTGGGGCTGGCCAGCGTCACGACCCAGGCGGACGAGCTGCTGGCCAACACCCAGGCCGCAGGGGACGGCTCCATAGGAAAAGGTAGCGCTCATTTGTAGTCTTTTCAGATGTTGTTATTTACGTGTAGGTAAAAAAAGATATTGCTTAAAGGTGACATGTTATGCCACCAGGTGTGTGTGCTTAGCCCTTACTAGCCGTTTTGAAAATCTGCCTCTTCTGACAATCACA
This sequence comes from Trisopterus minutus, assembly GCA_027122715.1. Lineage (NCBI taxonomy): Eukaryota > Metazoa > Chordata > Actinopteri > Gadiformes > Gadidae > Trisopterus > Trisopterus minutus. Next base: position 12,162,693 of record JAOPUD010000009.1, read on the forward strand.
AGTGGGCGTGTCCACCTGGATGTATGACAGATAGATGAGCAACGCTTGCTACAGTCCACTACACATCTAGGTGGACACAGCAGATTCTCAAAGTGGCCTTTAATGGTTTATCACACTCACACCTGGTGGTATAATATGTCACCTTTAAAAAGCAATATTATTTTTACTCTTTGTATTCATACATGTTCATGGATTCCAGCCATCCAAGAGAGGGTGTCCAGTCTCACCCAGCTGTGGACGGAGACCCACAAGGAGGCCGAAGAAAGGGACCATTGGCTTCTGAAAATACTGGATCTGGCCCTCAAGTTCTGGAGTGACATGGGAGATCTGACGGCGGCGCTCTGCGACGCGCAGCAGGCCGTCCTGGACCTCAACGGCAGCCGCACGGACTCAGAGACCATCCGGCAGAGCCTGGAGAGCATGCAGGTTGGTGGGACAACGCCCCCACGGTCTGCACCACCACTTCAGCTGCTGTCGTTAGCCATGTGGCTGTTGTTACTGCGTTCTTACTTTTGAGTCAAATGTCCCCTGCTGGAACAATGTAGTTGAGTTTGACAATGGCTGCAGCGGTGTGTGTATGACGGTCTTTTTCTGTTGTATCCAAAAAGATCTGTATGGCTCAATATTCTCATGTCATTGGTGGTGTTCGTGTTTGACTCCTGACACCCAGACTCTGAGGGAGGACATAGATGGTCTGCAAGGAGATCTGGACACTCTGGGAATGCTGGGGATGGACCTGATGTCCGCCTGTGGAGACACAGACAAACCGGAAGTGACAAAGAGCTTAGACGAGGTGGAAAAACTGAAAAATCTAATGTTTGTGTCAGAGTTTGGTTGCCTTGACAATATTGATGAACTTTGAACCCTCTGTGTTTCCGTTCCTGAAGCTGTACTGCACATGGAACAATGTGAGCAAGCTGTGGCACGAGTGTCACAAGAAGCTGGAGGAATCCCTACAGATGACATTATATTACCAGGATACTATGCAGGTGTGTGTGTCTGTGCATGTGTTTGTGTGCACGTGCTTGTGCACATGTTTCGTGTGTATGTGTGTGTGTGTCTGTGTCCATCTTTGTGTGTGTGAGCGTCTGTGTGGGTTTTTCAGCTTGCATCCTTTCAAATGTGCATACGCTTGTGTGTGTGTGTGTGTGTGTGTGTGTGTGTGTGTGTGTGTGTGTGTGTGTGTGTGTGTGTGTGTGTGTGTGT
>JAOPUD010000009.1:12163998-12183711 GCA_027122715.1 Trisopterus minutus
TGTGTGTGTGTGTGTGTGTGTGTGTGTGTGTGTGTGTGTGTGTGTGTGTGTGTGTGTGTGTGTGTGTGTGTGGGCCTTTGTTATGTGCGACAGTGAAAGATCTAACTTTGGTGCCACACTGTGCATTCCCAGTATGCAGTGTTTGGATTTCTCATTGTCTCAACCGGATCAGTTTGGACCGTTAGGCCTCTACTGTTCAGACCCCAGCAGTGGGGTGGGCGCGCTGCCAAACGCAGAGCCCGTCCTTTCTCTGACTGGACTGGATGAAATATGACTCTCGCGCCCTGTGGCTCTTGCTGATGAGTGTCTGACAGAATATGCAGCTCCCTGCCCATGGGAAACTAATGGGAGGGATGGTGTAACCAGTGTTTAACACTTTCTTAGGAGAACAATAACAACAGAGAATTAGAGTAACATGTGTCACCATATCAGTAGTGTTACATGGCTCTGGGTGTTCTAAAACTAATCAAGTCACTGCTGTTACTACTGTTACTGTCTCACATAACATGGGGATCATTTACCGCTAAGTGTGTGCATTGCAGATATCCAGTCCACACAAAGGGAGGTTATTAATGATGCCTTTAATGGATTAGCTTTATTGCCTCTTTGTCCAAAAAGGGGCTCTTTGAGTGGCTAAAATCGGCTGAGCTGAGGTCAACGGAGGAGTTCATGGTAGGGACTGACCTGGAATCCGTCAAGGAGCAGCTCTGTGATCTCAAGGTGAGCTCATGTACTTAAACAACATCACTTATGAGCCTAATCTATAGCATCTTAGTAGCTTGGCCTCATACTGACTGCACTCCTACAGTATATAGTGTATCTAAAACAAAGTGACCGTTGTTGCCTTCATGGCGGTCGTCCTCAGGAGTTCAAGCGAGAGCTGTACCAGAAGAAGATAGAGATAGAGAGTCTGAACCATCGCTTCGTGTGCCGGCTGTCCCCGGGCTCCGAGCGCCCGGGCTCTGTCTCGCCCCTGTGTGACTTCAGGCAGCGCTGGGACAGTATAGAGTCCGAGACGGTCAACAGACAGGTCAGCCCCGAAGAGCGCCATAACCACACCCATTCACATCAGTCTTTAGTATTGTCTTGGTGCATTTGAATCAGAACCGTTGAACCGTTGTGTCTTTATTATGTTTTGTGTGCAGCATCAACTGGAGTGCGCCCTGCTGGGCCTGGGTCAGTTCCAGAACACCCTGGACGAGCTACACACCTGGCTCTCCCGTACTGCTGAGCAACTGCAGGGCCTGCAGCCAATCAGCATCGACCTGCAGACCTGTGAGATAGAGCTGGCCAAGCACAAAGTAAGTGCTACAGCAAGCCATAACAACTAAGTAATTAGTAGTGATGAATGTTTGTTCAATTTAAATATGCACAATGTAAGTTTTCCCATTAGCAACCACCTAAGCTTGACTTGTGGTTACAGCTCATTTTGTTGCATGGTTGGTGGGTGGGGGATGTAGAATAATTACATACATAGAGAAGAACTTTGGCCTTTTTTTTTGTTGAAACATTCTAGTTCAGTAACATAATGGAGGTTTAACTGAACTTATGGCCAATGTTTGGATTTTCTGTCCTTTTTGTCCCAAGGTCCTGAGGAATGACGTCATGTCCCGGGTGCGTACGGTGGAGGCCCTGAACCTGGCGGGTCGCGGGCTGCTGGAGGCGGGGCCCGGGGATGGCTCCCACGGCCTGCCCTCTCTGCTGGAGCTGCTGAACGAACGCTGGGAGTTTGTCCGCTGTGAGACGGAGCGCAGACAGCTGGAGCTGGAGAACAACCTCAGCCAGGTGAACGCTGACAAAGATCCGACCAGAAAATGAACTGAGAATGGATTTAGTTGTACAGTTATTTTTTTTTTATAAAGGACATTTATGATTAAGAATGATTGTCCTTTATCATCAGATTTGTTGTCATTTAACAACAGTGCCCTCTTGTGGTCGCTGTGTTTTAATAGATACTTTATTTATCCCGAGGGAAGTTCAGGAAATGCCAACATTATACTAATTTGTTTCTCACTTGTTATCCCTGTCCATTCCATGGATATATTATTTTCCCCACAGGTGCAAGATGTTACGATGGAGATCCAGGATCTGCTCCAGTGGCTAGAGAACACAGACCTGAGGTTGTCTTCCACCAGAACAGTGTGGGGCATGCCCGACTCAGCCAATGAGCGGCTCAATGCACACCTGGTGAGACTGTTCAGCCTGATCATTCAGTATATTACTATATCATCATCTTTAGACATAATTAATTCATAACCCAAATAAATATTTTCTAAATATTTTAAAATACAAATCTGTATAAATAAACGTCTTAAATACCACCATCCTGTATACAGCATGGGGTAATGAATAACAATATCCACATAAACAACAACGGGTAATATTTCTTAGGAAATATTACATGAATGTGGTCATTACATGTACTGGGATATAAGATGATACATGTAATTTTCAGAAATTCACAGTTTTTAAACACCTGTATATCTTCTCCATTCATGGCAGGAATTGTGTGTGGAGATGGAGTCGAAGCTCCATGCGTACACAGACGTAAGGAACGCCATCCACAGGATGTTGGAGCGTAATAACGTGGCGCGTGGCTCCAGCACGGAGCACAGCATGTCCATCCTGGAGCAGAAGTGGACCTCTGTGTACAGCAAAGTCCAGGAGCGCAAGGTTGGTCACCTCGACCTTCCTCCACTTACATTAGTGGTACCTGCCTGCTTCTAGCTCACCAGCCTGTGCTGTGACAGACTTATCTGTGTGTATAACATACTATACTCTTTTAGGCAAAGCTTACACAAGGACTGGGCCTGGCTAAGGAGTTCCACAGCACCGTCCAGGAACTTCTCACCAAGATGGCCAAGTGTGAAGAGTCCATTGCTGAGCTGCCCTCTCCAAGCTATATCCCGGAAAGTCTTAGTGCTCAGCAGCAAGATCACAGGGTATGTCTTTCCAAACATCTAAGTTCCTTCACGGTGACCAAGCTTACTTTATTCATTTAGCAGACACTTTTGTCCAAAGATCAAAGTTGTATTGATTAGCAAAGATCAGGTAGGGGGTTAGGTATCTTGCTCAAAGAGGACTACACTAAGTGTAATGGAAAATGCCTAATTCGAACAAGGACCCCTTATTTAATATGTTATTGCCACCGTTACTATCTCACTACCTAGCACATCTGCCGTTCTTAAGGAAAGAGGTATCGTTCCTGCAAGAGCATTAAACAGTTGAAAGCCTCTGTGACACTATGATTGTGACTCACTCTGCTAGAGAGGAGACTCTTGTATGTATGCATTAAATATGCTTATACTCAGCAGAGTATACTCTTATACTCTGTCTTATATCTGTCCTCAATGCAATATCTGAGATATTGCATTGAGGTATATAGACAGATATATAGACAGATATTGAGCCTCGATCCCAGAACCCTTTTGCTCAGAGTCAAACACCCTAACCACTAGCCATTATGGCCTTCAAATTCCAACCTGTGTATGTATGGCCCGGAAAAATATTTGCATTTGGTTCCAGCAGTATATGTGTCTTTAAGGTTCTGGTGAACGAGGTGAACTGCTACGGTGAGAGGAAGCTCATGGTGGAGAACGTGGGTTCCAGACTGACAGACCTGAGCAGGAAGGAAGACTGCGACGTCATTCACAACCTCATCATGACCGTCCAGGACCGCTATAAAAAGCTGGTCCAGCACACCGCCGACCGAGGGAAGATTCTGGAAGAGGTCAAGAAGAACGCTAGACAGGTAGGTTCTTCTTCCAGAAAACGGTTGATTAATTCTCCTTTGGTCAACTTTGGTCTCTAATGGTGTAATCGTCTGGCATATTTCAGTTCAATGAGTCGTGGCGTATGCTAATCGACTGGATCACTGAAGTTGAGCAAACGCTGGACACCCATAAAGAGATTGCTGTCACCCATGAGGAAATTAAACAGCAGCTGACCGAGCAGAAGGTGCAGTAAAAAAAGATGAATTCATCATTTAGTTCACTAAAGCTTTATTCTAATGTACATGATCTGTGAAAATACGTATTTTTTTTAACCCCAATCCCATTACTTGTACATTTAGGACTTCCAGAAGCTGATGAGGTCCAAGAGGCCCATGTACGAGGCCACTCTGAAGAACGGCCGCAGCCTCCATGACAGAGCGAAGAGCAGCCAAGACAGACAGCATCTGGAGAACCTCCTGGCTGAGCTCAAGGACTCCTGGGACACCATTAACGGGAAGTCAATGGAGAGGTAATGGAACCTGCACTGTGTTACCTTTTCACCCCTTTGGCGCTTTATTAGAAATCATGTGTGTCTACAAAATGAATCCTATCTATCCACGGCACAACAAATGGATTAGAATAGATTAATATTTGTAAACAGAAGTGATGGCTGCAGTGAGAACAGTTGCATTGTGCATTGTGTAGCTCCAGTCCAATTGTTATTTGTGGTTAGAAGTTACAACAATGATGCAAATAGATATGCTATTGTTTAATTCTTAGGGAGACAATGTGGATGTTCTAAAAGGTTGATTAACGATAGCACCCTATGTATTTTCCAGTAAACTGCATCATTCTGACTTTCTTCTGCCAGGCAACACAAACTGGAGGAGGCGCTGTTGTTCTCAGGCAGGTTCACAGACGCCCTCCAGGCCTTGAACGACTGGCTGTACAGAGCAGAGCCTCAGCTGGCCGAGGACATGCCTGTGGGAGGCGACAAGGACATGGTCAGCAATCTGATAGACAAGCATAAGGTACGGCGGTGTATCATTATATCTTACATGCCAATATTCCTTACTATATGTTCCAATGATAGAGGGAAATGTAACTGTAAATCTACATCATAAGGTGTTCGCTATATAATTGTGTTATTATATGTTAATTATAAAGTTAAGGATGGTAATATTTAACAGCTATCATTTGAGTGTTATGTGTTAGGAATGCCAAAGCCATCCATCAGCTTTTCGTGATTGAAATGCACTGTGTGAATATCTGTTTCTAGTTGACTGAGCCTGGATCCATTTCGATTTTAAACCTCTCCAAGGTTATTTCTGAGCAATCAGAGCATCTCTTCTCTGATTAGTTTGGGGAATCCATCATGCCTGTCAATCACAGGTGCATGAATGCAACACAGTTGGGGTAGCAGAGGGGTCCAGCAGGGGATGCTTTTTGAGTGGTTTAGTTACAAAATCTTGCTCTCTTTCGCTCTTTTCTGCTCCTTCTCTTTTTACTGAGGGTAAACTATAATTCAACTATTATTTAACTGCAGATGCCTTCACCAAGCTTCACCGTTATCTCCTGTGTTTGCTAAACTTGAATCGTACCTAGAGAAGCTTATAAGATTATCCCAACCCTGGATGTGGTTCTCATCAGGCCTTCCAGAAGGAGTTGGGGAAGAGAGCGGGTTGCATCAGGACCCTGAAGCGCTCCGTCCGGGACCTGACCCGGAGCAGCACCAGCGATGCCCACTGGCTGCAGGAGCAGATGGATGAGCTGGAGAGCCGCTGGGAGGCGGTTTGCAAACTGTCTGTCACCAAGCAGGACCGCCTTGAGGTGGCGCTGAAGCAGGTAACGGCATATCCAATCAGTTTTTGAATCCAAATAATATAAACTGTAAACTGTAATCATTTGCAACCGTTTGAATCACAAAGACTGTGATTCATTTGAATCATTGTCTTTGTCTCAAAATCCTATTAACCATTTCATCATTGTGAATCATTGTGATTCAAATGGAAATTTCAACCATTTGTATTATTTTCTGCATTAAAAATGAATAGCAAAAATAGTCATCAAATTACAAGTAAAAAGTTTAGGATATTAAATATGAAATATTTTTTTTCACTAGGCTGAGAAGTTTGATGAGCTCGTCCACACCTTCATGGAGCGCCTGTCAGAGGTGGAGAGGGTCCTGAAGTACGGCATCATACCTGAGGAATGGCAGGGCTTGCTCACCTTCCGCAAACAGCACGAGGTGGGCCACATGGGATTATAATTATAATTCAAAGACAAATATTTTCCTCCTGCCCAACCACTGCATTCTCCTACCCTTTAAAGCTAAAGAAAAAAGCGAAATAAACGTTTAATTTTCATGATTTCAAAATACAAATGATCTTGACTTTAATTTGTGGGGTTGTTGTAGGAGTCCATGAGTGCTCTGCAGTCCCAGAAGATGGCGCTAGAGGACATCAGGTGTCTGGGGGAGGAGCTCCTGTCCTTCTGTCACCCGGACTCCATTATCACCTTGAAGTCCTGGATCAGTGTCACCAAGACCCGCTTTGAGGAGGTCAGTAGGGGGCTCATCCCTGAACACAACTGACTGGCTACGATGACTATTTCTGTTTACTGCTAGTCGTTGAATAGAAGTTTATCGTGCTTAGGAAAAGGAGTCCTACAGCTAGACTGTGGTCATCTGGGTTCAAACCCACAACCTTTCAGCTGGGAGTCAAACCCCCTATCCACTTAGTAGACTATATTCTGCCAACTAACTGCGCTGGCTGGGTGAATCCAAGCTACAAAAAGTAAAAGTAAAAATAACATAAGCGTCGTTTTACATGATGCACTCCCATCGGGTGTGTCAACCCCAAGCCATTGGACACCATACAAAGTACGCCTTGAGCAAACCCAGCCCTATCTTCTGGATCCAGGTTCAGACGTGGGCCGACCAGCAGGACCAGAGGATCAACGGGGCTCTGGCAGCCATGGAGGCGGAGAGGGAGGAGGGGCAGAGGCTCCTGGACTGGATCTCTTCCGCAGAGGAGGCCCTCAGCCTTAGAGACCAGGAGCCCCTCCCTGACTCTGTGGAGCAGAACCTGGAAGTCATCGCACAGCACATGGTATGGTTCCATTTTAGTATCAATAGAAATGGAAATATGATTTAAATAAGAAATGTGATGAATTTGATTGAATATACATATGTGTATAATGCATATTAAACCATAATTAGCTACTTCATGAAACATCTTTGCGTGTGCAGGTGTTCATGGAGGAGTTAAACAGAAAGTTTCCGGAGGTGGAAAACGCCACAAAATCCTGCAAGCGCAAAAACATTCCCAAGCAGCAGATCTCCCCCAGCAAAAGACTATTTACAAGTATGCCATCCACACGAAAATGTTTTAAGATATGTTATCCAGTTAATGTCCAAAAATGACTTGGATGTTCAGTGCTAAACCCTCCCATCCTTGTTCCAGAGAAGAGGAGCGCGTTAAAGCTCCAGCCGGCCCCTGCCCTCCCCCTGGAGCACCTGGACCCCCAAACCCCCCAGCTCACTCAGCTGGTCGGCAGCTGGCAGAGGCTGTGGCTCCTGGCGGTGGCCAGACAGACCCGGCTGGACCAGCACCAGCTGACCCTCATACAGGTCCCAGTCCTCCTCATTAAGTACCGCATTCAAATGAAAGGGGTTATCTTGCAAACACATCTGTCAACAATTTAACCTCAAATCATTCAGATGAATGTAATTGATTTGAAAATGATTTTGAAATGATTTTCTTTTGTGGTCAGATGGAGGAATTTGCGAATTTCGACTTCAATGTTTGGCGCAGGCGCTACATGCAGTGGATCAGCCACCTGAAGTCTCGTATCCTGGATGTGTTCCGAAGCATCGACCGCGACCAGGATGGACGCATCAGCCTGAAGGAGTTCATGGATAACGTCTTAGCATCAAGTACGACTCACTGAATACTCATAACCCTGATCCTTTGAGCCAAAGGTTCCCAACATCTATGGGCCAGTGAACCCATTTAGCTTAGAAAACTTTCCCAAACTTTCCACTCAATCAAACATAATTTTCCTCCTTTAAACATCAGGCGACATTAATGCCCCGGTCAACGTGTACTCGTGGCTAATCTTTTTGACCATACAGGACCTTTCATAGCCTCACACACACGCTACACAGTGATAAAGACTCAGCTGTTACTACAGTATACTATATATACTGGGATACTAATATATTTGTGTCAATGTGGTCTTGAATACACCATGACTCCATATCACCATTCCAACAGAGTTTCCCACCAACGCTCTGGAGATGAATGCAGTGGCGAGCATCTTCGACACCAACAGTGACGGCTTCATCGACTACTATGAGTTTGTCAGCGCCCTCCACCCAAGCAGAGACCCTTACCGGAGGCCACTGGACCCTGATCATATCAATGAAGAGGTGTAGTTTGCAGGCTTTGAATAGATAGAATAGATGGATGCCCGAGCCAATCAGGAAGGAGATGCCCTGAGCGTGGAGTGTTCTAAAATAAACACATTTCCTCACAGAGCGTTTTACCCACTAATAGCTGCTGGATGTCAGAGGTCAAATTATAGCTCAGTATTATGACGGCAATGTATGATGCTGTCTTCTACAGGTGAGTCGACAGGTGTCCCAGTGTAACTGCCCCAGGAAGTTCCAAGTGGAGCAGATAAGTGCCAATCGATACAGGGTGAGTGAACTATTTAACCGACCTGCTACTAAGCAACAGCATCATCTTTTGATGGCACAATAACATTCAGTTTTCTTCCAATGTATTTCTTTAGTTTGGGGATTCTCAACAGTTGCGGATGGTGCGCATTCTGCGCAGTACCCTCATGGTCCGGGTTGGAGGAGGCTGGACAGCTCTGGATGAGTTTCTGGTCAAGAACGACCCGTGTAGAGGCAAGTGTGCCTGGGAGACGGAAACAGAACCTCCCCCTTTTTTAAGAAGGTCGACATGACATCGGTTTAAATCTAAAGTCTCAGTAGATCAGCCTATAACTCAGCAGCCTATAAAGTATCTGTGAGGACCACATTGATGAGAGTGGTACTATCGTAAGCATTACAGAGTTACTGCTTTACAATTATACATATAATCATGAACAATTAAATATAAGGATGGATTAAAGGGGTTCAATCCAAATCAGTTCTACTTGACAATTGCTTTCTGTTTGACCTCTGCAGTGAAGGGTCGGACCAACCTGAAGATCAAGGAGAAATACTTGTCCCCAGCTGGGGGCTCCACCAAGGGCTTGACTGTCAGCAGGTCCAACTCAAGCCTTAGTCTGTACAGCAGTGCCTCTGCCCCCACCAGCCCTATGACACGCAGGGTGAGCTAGCTAGCAAAAACCCTGATTTAGGGTGTTGGAATGGGCTGTTTATGTGGACAAAGAGCTTGCTATTGTCTGTATTTCATTTATTTTTAACAATATTCTCCCTCAGAATCTGGTAGTTTCAGACTCTCCCTAAGACGACAGAAAGATAACCATTACCGTTTCCTTCTAAATCCTTGTTTGCAGGCATTGCTCCGCAGAAGTTTCTCAGGTGACCGCTGCATTCGTCCCAGGAGCTCCATCGCTGCACTTGGGACCGACCTACAGTTTACCACCCCAGGGGAGGACCTCACCCCCTCTCCATGTGGTCAGTCACCTCCTCAAGCCCATCACCGAGCTCATGAACGTTAGGCCTGTTGCAAACTATCGTCTTCAGACCAAAGGCATATTTAGTCCCACACAAACTCGCCATCTCTGCCTTTCAAAATGAACCCGCTGAAAAGTCTTTCTTCCTCATTGTTTGTCGTCTTTTTAGAAGAGGTTGAGAAACTGCCCACGTGATCACCTTTGACCGTGGCGCTTTGCGTATGCTGCGAGCAGCCCACCCAAGCCTGGGCTCTGGGAACAAAGACCCTAACAGAGGAGAGCTGAAGGAGAACACACCAGTCACGTTTCACCACGACGTCAACCGATGGGAAGTGCTGAATGGCCGTCTATTTGACTGTACGTTTGTGGTGGCGAAACCTGAGACAGAGGTCACTCTTGTATGAACGCCGTAGGGGGCAGGTTGGATGTAATATGATATCCACCCCCCCTTTTTAGCTTTGATAAAGTAGTTCCTGATATTATATAGTGAGATCGGATAGAGTAGAATGCATGGATGTATAGCATGGGGTCGATCATACTTTCAAACATGTTACGTTTTCGTTATTGTGTCGATTATGAACCCAGTGCAACGGCAACTAAACTTTAAAACTGCCACATCACATACTATTTTGTTCATTTATCATGGACTACTTCATGGGATAATATTATCCTTCCCTGCTGCATTCAGTTCACACTGATCGATACGACAAAGATACCAACATTGTATCTTACAGACAGTGTCAGCTTCGAGAAACATTTTTTATCTTACATTTCACAAACATTTTATTGTTGGCAGGGCCACTGTGGTATTTTTTACTCACTGCTGTTTTTGATATTTTTTTATATATAATATTCTGTGAGTATTGTTTTAAATGCTACAGAGTCTAACGATCAATGCACTAAATTGACAGAGGTCACAGTTGGTTTGTAGAGATTCTTTTCTCAGGTTGAGGTATGCCTATTATTCTGGAATCATATTACCAGACTGTATATGTTTTTGAATACTGTCACGTGTAATACATGTAAAGGTGTGTGGAAGGTTGATTGTAATGCGATATTTGAAAAGAATTGGGTAAGCAATTTGGTGTATTTGATTTTAGCCATGTTGAGACAATATTTTTGAAGAATTGCCTTTACTTTAACCGTCCCTCCACTAGTGCACTGTCACTCATTTTTTTTGCTATGTCACTTTTAAATCCAAAGCAGTACACTGTTTCTGATTATCTTTAATCATTTAAATGGTTAACCTTCCCGTCATTGTCATGTGCCACTTATAGTACACTCTATAGTACCTTTTAAAATAATGAACATATTCTTTACATGATCAAAATCTGTTATCTCTAAATACACATCATGCCTATATATAATGCACCTTTTAAAAAATAATGTTTATAATGAGTGTCTTTTGAATAGCAACACAATGACAACTGACATTTTGTAAGCAAGGTAACAAGCCTGGGCAGGTCTGAAGCATTGTAAATGTCCTATATCCGGTATTTAGCCCTGTTTTTGTATGTCAAGTTTGTACTCCCTTCTTCAGCTGGAAGTATTTCAGCTGAAGTTTCCAGTTTCCACCTGGATGCTTGTGTATCGAATGATTTATAATGGGGGCTATGCAGTCTTAAAATGTGGTTGTTCTTTTAGAAGTATGTTTGAACGTTACTATGCACAATATAGTACCTTCTCATTTCAGCTTTGATGTCACAACGTCAGTTTACTATACTGTAAGATACCGCAACCCTATTTTAACTTTAGGGACCCTAAATGTTCTGTACTGTTCATGTTTCTATACCCACGATGCACATGATAAATCGTATTTAGACTAAACTAGAAGAATGATGTTCGGTCACTTGTAAACAAAGAACAAAACACTTTTGTAATGAAACGTTGACTGTTGTAATTTATTTGTTTATTGACAGTGGTCGGGTGCTGAATTACATACCCGAACTAGCCAGGCATGCCTTTGGAATCTAACAGTAACCCAAGTCACACTTTATTATGCCTCTTTTTCCCCTTTATTATGGTTAGTGTTAGCAGTTAAGGATGTATACTAGAGATTAAGCGAAATAAGGCATGACTTTGGTTACCGTCACTAGCATAGGTCTACCAGTTTTTTTTTTCTTGTCACTTGTCTGTTATGCCCATGTATTGAGTTATACCCTTATTTCAATTTACATAATTAATCAATATTATAATGCATAAGGGTTAGGATGTGGAGAAAGTTCACAATTATTGGGAATTATTTAAAAATCGGCGGCTATTTAGCACACTTTCTGACATAAGCAAGGCTAATGTGAACCCTTAAAGATATATCAGAGTACTGTCATTTTCTGAAAGCAGTCGAAAACATTGAAATATCAGTCTGTTTATATTGTTGCTGAGCTAGAATGGAGGAAGAAAGAAGTCATACATAAAAACACCAGTATAAGTCATGAGAATGTAGTAGAGAATCCTCAGGCATCATCACAACACTGTCCATTGACAAACATCGACATGTGTGTTGGTTGGTCATGTGGATGGACACACAGAAACCAAAACGCACACACACACACGAAAAAGCAAATTGACATGTATTACTTCCTTTCCATCTATCAATGTCGTTATCAAAGTTCTTTGGGTTTGTTATCATAAACGGCCAATGCAGACACATTGCACTTTAACAAGCCAATGTACATTTATAGTTGTCAATCTATGAATACAAATTAACTGGGAAATTAGGAAATATAATGGTTGAAATTAACTAAAGTAATGTGCTATATCGGATAGTAAATAATTGAATTGAGTTCTGTGAGAAGCTCAAAATATTCAATGGGTAATTATCCTGCAATGTGTAACTGAATAAACAGTAACAGGAGCATATTTTCACTAGTTGCACAGTGGAGGTCAAACTGGTGGGGGGGGGCACTCTGTGAATACAGTCCACTAAATCAGCTCCCCAGGAGGAGAGCTGGAATTTATGTGGAACAAAAGCCATGCTGAGGGCTGACCAACTGCCCACTGAGAAATCCCAACTTTGCCATCCAAAGTAATCTTATGGTTGGCTGGATACAAAGATTCACCTTACATTCGAGAGGACAGCATGTCCACCCTTGTAGACCTTTAGCCCCCTTCTCTATCATTCTCCTCTCTCTCTCCCTTCACTCTTCTCTCCATTGAAGCGCCTACATTCTTCCCGCCTTCAATTTTTAACATTTGATTTATTTGATTCTCTTCCCCCCACATCTCTTTCTCCTTCTCTCTCACTAGTATCCCAGGATTTTGGCAGCCAAGACCAAGCTACCCCCCCTCTCCCCGAACACCACCAGCCAACCTACCCCCTCTACCCCCCCAACACCCCCCCAGCCCAGTACAGCCCCTCTGTGATCACATGAGCACTGAGCAAATCAGTTTTTTTTCATCTGTTGGACACAGCAGAAACCTGCAAGAGGTTAGTGTAGCGTTGACATAAGAGGATCGCTGGCTGTGTAACCTAACAGGTGCCACTCTGCTGGGAAACTTACATTCCAACACCCAGGATTCAGTCATCTGAAGTGGATCGTAATTGCAGGTATTTCTAATGTGTTTCCAATAATTTGTTGTTGTTTTCTCTGTTCAACTTATCGGTGCTTTACCTTGCGTCTTTAATGTTTAATGTGTGCTTTTATTGTCCCTAGTCTCACCTGTGAGTGTCCGCCAAATGACGACATAAATGTGATTTGAAAGTGATGGTCAAAAATGTGTATAACCCATACGGAGACTATAAAACAACAATACGTTGCAAGAAAGAAAAAAAATCTGCGGGAGATAACTTCATCAACCACACACATTTATGATCACTCATCCACTGTCCAGTACAAATCATCAAATGTTGTTGCAAAATTGATTAATCTTTACATATTTTACCAAAAGACAAGCACTGATCACTGATAAATTGCGCTGCAGGTATAGCATAATATATAAATAGCCTACAATGTACATAATAATGTACAATATTATACAATATAGCATGTTGTATAATATTATCTATATTTTGATGTAGCCTGGATCCGATTTTTGTATAAAAATAAGCCTATGTTGCTATATGCTGTTCTCCATTCTGTGAGTGTCCATGACCTCTTATCAGTTAAAGAAAGAACCTTCGGAAGGTGACTATTTTGACTATCTCGACAGTGTTTAGTCTTATGTTGATGCCACTCATGCACAATTATTTTAAGCAAGCGTTTGAAGTCGATTTTTATTTGCACGTGGTGATAGGTCAATTTATGCTATGTCCTACTTTTTCACATTTTATTCACAGCACCTCGTATGCACCTAAATGTACTGTTGGGATTTGAATTGTGTTTGCATCTGTGTGCGTATATGGGTGTGCGTGTGTGGGTCTCTCAAGGTTGGTGCACAGAAAGCACTGAATGAAAATACAGGCATCAAGGACATAACTATATCTAACTGTAGATAAGCCCGCTTTAACAACAGCATAAAATACAATAAAATAGTGAGGGATGAGCAGGATAGGCCGAGAAAGCATGTTACGTATACTGATCAAATCCCTCAATACACAGCTCTGTCCGCTGTTATTTGCGCTGTTCAAACTCAGCCCGAGACAGATCCAGCACACGCACGAGCGCACACTTCAGTGGTTGGCTTATAGTAGTGTCTGGTTGGCTGAGAATGAGAAAAAAGGGCGGAGCTACTCGTAGGGAAGAAGCAGGAGTACTCAGCACATGGTATGCAGGCAAACCGGTGTCTGTGAATGAACTACTCGGCCTGTGTTTGGGCTCGGGCTCGGGCTCTTACGTACGTACAGAGCTATTTAGAGAGATGGCGCTGCTACGTGCGCGGGGCTGAATATGGCATTTCCGGTTCTGATTGCTGAAAAGTATTCACTTTAAATATCTGCAACATGGTTGTTTGGTACACAATGATTTAAAATCGATGTTAAAAAAAAGTAACAACATATAATCATGTAAAAAAAACAACAACCGATAAATAATAAGCAACATTAGTCAATACATATATACAGGGACGTGCGCAGGAATTTTGAGTTTTGTTGCTCTGACCTGAAAAAAGGGCACCCCTTCCCCCACTGAAATAACTACTATTAACGATAATGCAGAAAAACATGACTTGAAGAAGAAGAACATAACATGAACACAACATAATTGAAAACAATATCCTATCACGTCACTGATAAGTTTCTCCAAATGTACATATTAAAAATGCAAAGCTTCAAAGGAGAAGCCGCCTATTAGGGGCCATTTCAATAAAAAAATCTTCAGAACCTCTACTTTGTCAATTGGTATGTCCTCCTCTATGGACAGCAGGAGGAGGTCGGACAGCCGCTCTTGACCACACTGATTTCGGAGCCTCGTTTTTACCAGCTTCAGCTTTGAGAACGAACGTTCTACCGTCGATCATGCAGGCGCTGGTCGCGTGCAGCGCTGCAGCTGCGTAAAGCAGCTTTCACACCGCCGCGCGGCAACTCGCCGCCTCCATTCATTTCAATGAGGGAAGGGCGGCAGAGGGGAGGCGGTTACACAAGTGGCTGTTGCCGCGCGGCAGAGTTTGCCCTCCCCCTACTGACTTTCACTCTCAGTGCCCGAACGGAATTTAATGAGGCTATGTTTCGAGTGGCGATTTATTTTTTTATCTAGGCCTACATGAAATTCTGCATCCATTAAACGATTAATTATTATTATTATTATTATTTTTTTTTTTACTCGGAAGGGCAGCGTGGGTCGAGAAGGCATACGGGCAGTTGCCCGGGCACCCTGACTCTGAGCAACCCCCTGTGCACGTCCCATATTATATATGATATATAATATGTTCATATGTTGCCGGTCTCGGGCTGATATAGGCTACTACAGTTGGTACGGCGACCGCGGGCGAATAATACATATACGAAATGTAGCCATTGCCACAATACTTCGCCAAGGGCGTTGGCCTTTGTATATTACCTGTTGCATCTACCCAATTCATACATTTATGGTCATTTTGTGCCAAATAAATTGGCTACCTAACGTCACAATACGTCAATCAGAACCGCAAACGTTAAATTAATCGTAGCGTAGGTAGAATCATGTATGTTACATTTCATTCACTATTATTAAGTCTATGACCGAACCCGAACCACCACATGTCGGGCGAAGTTTGTCCCTGAACCGGCTCCAGTAGCAGATGGACTAGTGTCATAGAAGCAGTGCGCCTGCGTAGTCCTTCCCCCTCTCCCCATCAGGTGCACTAGCTGGCAATGAGCATTGACCGGACACCGAGTTCGTGTGTTGGTTTTTGTGTGTGTGTGTTTGTGCATGTGTTGTATATGTAGAGGCTAGATTATTCAAACCCATGCCGTCATAATTACTGATAACGATGCGGTGACCAAGATAGGGTAGGGAGTGAAATGTTATTCTAAGAGCACAGCATCTTACCGGCCACTCTGTGTAAGGTAAGATGATGAATATTAGGCTGTGGGAATATGAATGGAGAAGGTTGTTGGAGAGAACTTGAACGGAGTGGCATAGTGGGACAATTGCCTCTTGGAATGGCTTTGAACTCAAAATGTTATTATGTTCGGTTTAATTTTAACATGACCTCCTGAACTAATTCTTCAGCATTAACAACATCGGTATTCATGTAGTTATCAATGCAAGCTGAAGTGTGTGTTTGTGTGTATACTTTCCATCAGTGTGTACAGAGTTTCATGTGTATAGTTTTACACCACACATGGCTCTTTTTTTAGATGAGTGTGTTAGTGTGGCAAAGGTCCCTCATTGTGAGGGAGGGGAAGAGGACGGTTATGAGACACCGCCCCTGTCAAATGCGCAGTTACAAGCCATGTGCGCTCTCTTTCATAACATATCGTCTGTCACAATAGTCAAACGCTTCTCACTATCTCAGATACGCCCTCACGGATGCTAATGTTTTCTACAGTCAGTGTGTTTAGTTGTGTAACTATTTCTTGTTGAATATGTGACCTTAGTGTTTTGACTCATTTATTTTGTATTCAGATCACCGCCAAAACCCGTTCCACGTTCCATATTCCACCATACACATACCATGTCTCTGCTCACCCATGTGCTGGCATGTCTCTTCGGCATGGGCTCATGGGTGGCCATCAACGGGATGTGGGTGGAGCTGCCCCTGGTGGTCCCGGAGATCCCCGAGGGATGGTACCTTCCGTCCTACCTGACGGTCATCATCCAGATGGCCAACGTAGGGCCCCTCTTCATCACCCTCATGCACCGCTTCCGTCCGGGCGCGCTGGACGAGCGGCCGGTTATCTACTGCATCGTGGTGCTGGGCATCGTCGCCACCTTCCTGCTGGCCTTCTTCTGGAACCACGCTGTGGAGTTCGCCGGCGCTGTGCGTAGCGTGCCCCTGCTGGTGCTGAGCTTCCTGCTGTCCGTGGTGGACTGCACGTCCTCGGTGACCTTCCTGCCCTTCATGATGAGGCTGGGACCCCAGTTCCTCACTACATACTTTGTCGGGGAAGGCCTAAGCGGGCTGGTGCCCGCCCTGGTGGCTCTGATCCAGGGGGTGGGGTTGGTCCACTGCCGCAATGCCACTGTGGCAAGCGTCGCCGAGGAGACATTCAACTTGACCACCACGACGGGCGGCGGCAGTGGGGACCTACAGGCGATCTACCAACCGGCAAACTTCTCCGCCCAGGTGTTCTTCGTCTTCCTCAGCGCCATGATGGTCGTGTGTCTTGGGGCCTTTGTGCTGCTCAACCACCACCCCGCTGTGGTGCGAGAGAGGAAGGACCACCGGTACTTGGGGGAAGAGTCGGCGAGGGACAAGAGGGAGCAGGGACTGTCGTTGCACAGCCAAGCACCGGAGCAGAGGCCCATGATTAGCTCCATGGAGCCCCCTGCTAGGGAGAGGAGAAGCTCTTTTGGGATGGGCACGTACACCAAGGGCGAGGTTGTGTTCATCTTCTTGGTGCTGGCCTGGGTCAATGCACTGACCAACGCTGTGCTGCCGTCGGTGCAGTCCTACTCCTGTCTTCCCTATGGGAACCAGGCCTACCACCTCGCTGCCACCATGGCAGCTGTGGCCAACCCAGTGGCCTGTTTCATTGCCATGTTCACACCAATCAGGTAAGTCCTGCTGTCCCCCCAGGTGTGCTGTAGTTGAATCTCTGCTTTTTTTGTTTGTTGTTTCTGTTTTCAACCTTTCACTTGATTTTATTTATTTGTTGTGTGTGAATTGTTATTGAACTATGAAAAGGTTAACTAAGACAGGTGTTTATGAATTCATTGTGTGTCTCTCCGGCAGGTCCCTCGTGTTCATGTTGTTTTTGACCGTGGTCGGAACAGGCTTCGGGGCTTACATCATGGCAGTGGCTGCTTTCAGTCCCTGTCCTCCACTAGTCGACAGTCCTTCTGGTGTTGCTATCATAGTAAGTCATGGCAATTACACAATGTAGAACAGTAGTTAAAAATATATTTTTATAGAAACAATTTCTGAGTGATGTCTTTTTAAAAAACAAACTGCAATTCTATTGCAATTTAAATGTATATTATTGCACTTGCATAATGTGTTGACTGCTGTTTACATGATGACTTGATTCACAATGCATATAGCTATGGTTCACTAACATGACACACAACATGACTTTTTTTTTTTGCAGGTGATTTCCTGGATCCTGTTTGTCCTAACCCTATCCTATGTGAAGGTCATTATTGGAGTGATTCTGCGAGATGAGGGCCACAGCGCACTCGTGTGGTGTGGAGCAGTAGTCCAGCTAGGCTCCATGATAGGAGCTATTTCCATGTTTCCACTTGTTAGTGTTTACGGACTTTTCAAGTCTGGTGATCCTTGTAACACCAAATGTTTAA
The DNA here is from genome assembly GCA_027122715.1 of Trisopterus minutus. Taxonomy (NCBI): domain Eukaryota; kingdom Metazoa; phylum Chordata; class Actinopteri; order Gadiformes; family Gadidae; genus Trisopterus; species Trisopterus minutus. The sequence continues at coordinate 12,182,180 of JAOPUD010000009.1, forward strand.
ACTAAGAAATGTGTTTAATAACAACAAGCACTTGCTGGTAAAAACGGTTAAAGTTGTCAAACACATTTGACATCTTTGGTAATTCATTAAACTAATTTAGATGTTGCAGATGTATGAGATTTAATGCAGTGTAAATCACACTTTCTGAAAACTGTTGATATAATCATGCTGCTTCATATTTTGTACGTTTTTTGTATCATTACATTACAAGAATAGCATAGTGTTATTTATTGTAGGCACATGTTGAGTTTAAAAAAGTGCCTTTTTGTGAGGCTATTCGTCTTCTAGAGATCTTTAGCCCTGCTCCCATGTGTGGCTTTATAGTTTTGTGAAATAGGGGATCACTAGGCTACAGTATCACATTGATTCAGGCCTGTGGGGCTTGTATATCGCAACGTAACTTCGCAATGACTGCCGCATAGCGGTCTTGAAAATAAAGTTATTATTTTGGTGTTACATTTTTTTTGGTCATTGTTGAGTAAGCCTTATTAATCGTGAATTGTTCTCCCCACTGCAAGTACTTGTGTTCGAAGTGCCAGTGTTTCTCATGTGAGAAATGACAAAGTTTTCATCAGCCTAGGTCACGGTATATTTACCTTGGTTTTGGATTTTGCAATAGGCTACTACCTCTTTTTGGCGTATCGGCAACAACACATACAAATTATGCATTCTGATATACAAGCCCTATCGGCTTTTGTATGTTCATCAAATGTTGCAGCAATTATTGTTTAGTATGGATTGTATTGTACAATGACAAGACTGAAAATAAATTGCCTACAGTTGAGCTTGATGTCTGATTATTGGTTTTAAATAATGTGTGTACGTCTTTAATTGTGTTTGAAAAAAGTATATTTGAGCATCAAAATATTCAGCCTATATGTAGGCCATGTCCTTGGGATGTGTAAACTTTAAGGCATAGGGAGGGAAAGTAAAAAAAACTGATTTCATGGTCCAATTCTGAATTAGAAGGTACAAGGCCTACTTTGGGGGGACATGAAATGCCACTCGCTGAGCGTTACCACGTAGGCCTAGGTTCACTTTCCATCTAGCCGTTATCTGAACACGTCTGGTTATTTAAGTGACGTTACGCAAACTAAGAAAAGCAGATACGAAAATGTCTTGTCTTCACGTGGTTGACAGTGAGCTCTTCCTAATTAGCGCTTCATTTGGTTCACCTGCTGCTCCCGCGCCTCAAACATAAAGGTGAAGATTTAGATTAGTGAAAAGACCTATCTTTTTTTTTCTTTTGGTGTGTGTGTGTGCGCTTTTGGAGAAACACGCCGGAGAAACGTGGCCACCGCCTGATGAACTTCAACAATTCCTTCAGTTGGTTTAAGGTGTTTTTGTGTAGGCGCCAGGTGAGCCGGTTTGTTGTGGCTTCGTGCAATATGGAGGTAGATTTGTGTCTTTATTATTGCAATCAAAAAATAGATTTGAGAGCAAGTTTTGTTTGCCAATCCAAAAGCTTTGCTTGCGAATCCAAAAGTTTTGCTTGCGAATCCTTTTTTTGCGAGCTGAATCTCGTGGGCGGG
>JAOPUD010000009.1:12509174-12519451 GCA_027122715.1 Trisopterus minutus
GTGTGTGTGTGTGTGTGTGTGTGTGTGTGTGTGTGTGTGTGTGTGTGTGTGTGTGTGTGTGTGTGTGTGTGTTGCCTAGAGCGCTCAACGTGCTGGAGGTGACAGTGTATCTTGCACTGTGCTACACACACACACACTACACACATACACACTCTCCTCTGGCCTGCTTCTGCTGCAGGAAACTCCTGGCTACCTGCCGTCCCAAAACTTATACTTCTGAAATGACCAAGAGCATATCTGGAAGTACTACATGTAATTTGGTTTTCCCCGGTATAAACACATGTTCTTCAAATGTCAAAACAAGCACACATAAAGACATTCAGATATATTTGTTAACAGCCAGCCTGAGGTAGTGAAGGGGTTAGGTGTCCTGCTATCTTTAATTAATAAATTAATAAATTAATAAATTTTGCGTTGGTCACTAGTAGCAATAAATGCCCTGTGAGTTGGTTTTGGTGAAAAAACTCTGGTGCCCCTGTTTCACACTGTTCTAGTGTGGTAGTGGAGGTGGGCAGGGAAGAACGACCTGATTTTGGCTCTTATTCATAAGATGCAAATGACTCGCCTCTGATTGGCTAACAGCACTGGCCGTCACAGTAATAATACCAATTCAACTTACAGAGAGAGACACACAGAGAAAGGGAGAAGGAGAGAGGGAGAAGGGGAGAGAGAGAGAGAGAGAACCACTGGGCTCCTTGTGGGTGTCTGGTTGATTGAATACAGAGAGAAGAGCTGCCCTGGGGCACCGTGTCCGGGGGACCGTGCACCGATCCCGACAAACGCCAGGATCGGTGCATGCTGGCTGGTCCCCACGGTCGCCGTGCCCCGGTCGCCGTGCACCGGCCGAGCTCCCGGACTCTGGCGGGGCACTCCCGCGGGCACGGGGATTGAATACAATATAACAGCCACGATGCATGGCGGCCGCGGAGCACGGCAGAGCTCAGCTCAGGCCGCGGCGGTGCCCCGAGGCGGCTCTTCTTTCTGTATTCAATCGCCGTGCCCGAGCCACGTAAATGTTGAAATACTGGTAATGTCCGATCCAACCATTTGTTCCCAAACTCTTGTTTCTTGGTCAAGAGACGCAACGTTGCGTCTTGTTATAGCCACAAATAGCACAGGCAGGCACACACTCAATACTGTCTTCCCGTGGGCCGTCACAAGCCAAGGTGGGCGAGGTCATGAATACTAATTCACCAACTGACGTCAGTTGGTGAGGCTTTTCTGATCCTATTTTCTTTCATTTGCTAATGCAGGCAATCGAGGTAGGAGAAATTTTTCACGTTCAGCATGGATATGCAACTTCGAGTGACCTATCGTATTTCAAAAGGAGGAGTAATAAACGGTTTCTTGCGGAATGAGACCTTTAAGTGATGATACCTCAGGCCAAATGCACTCTTCCTTTTCGATTGGCTGCTCAACCTTACTCCAGTGTGTTTGACGTTGGTTTTGTCAACTTTCAAAATTGCCAGTCTCCCATTTTTTTATCTCCTAGGTAGAAGTTCACCTGCTCAAACGTGTGTCTCCATAGCAAGGGATTGTTGTGCAGTAGATTGTGGCAGATGAGTGGGCTCACTAACTTGACTTATTCTGACAGCTCTTAAAACGCAGACTCCCTCACCTAGTGTAGACAGTGAGGAGGAGGATGGGGGATCTCCAATGCTATTAACCTCTCTGAGCCAAGCCAACACTGACTAACTCTGAAGCCTGGTCTTCCAGAAGCCTCACAGGGAATTATTGACACCCGGTGACTTATTGTGGATGCATCGACACTGGAACACATTGCCCTCCCCACCTCCATCTTTTTTAAAGAAGGTCCTGCTCTCCAACCTGCTCTTTAATCTCATGTATTCACTGCAAGTCATATGGATATGGTGTTTAGTAAACAATGATTAATATAATTTAATATAAGGGGGATAACACATGGATCTAATGAGCCTTTTTTTCGGTTGGCATTCAAAAGCTCACATTGGGAAAGGGCAGATGGCGGTAAAATAATATCATAAATCTCTCCATTGTCAGACCCAGATGTTTTTTTTTTTTAAATGTTTTTCTGTACCCACTGATGATGTTCAGTTAATTTCTCGCTCATCATCGCTCACGTGCACGCTTTCACCCTCTCCCGTGTTTTATTTGCTGCAATGTGTGGAAGAAGCAGCTGCTGGATCTCCTATCAATATTTTATGAGAACTCTCCCTATGATCCTTGTAGACTAACCAAAAGCGTGGTTAGAAATCCATTAAGCCATGAGGCAAATGACTGCATGCCGTAGAAGACACATAAAAGACAATACTGGTCCGGATGATCTCTTATGGCCCATCCCACAAATGTAAACAATGGCAATATAGCTCTTTGGCCTTTGTGATGAGACATTTTGTACTGTATGGCGATTCACTATCATTTTGTCCACAAACTCTGTAGTGACTAACACACATCGATTGCCATTGTTTACAATTGTGGCATGCGCACAAATGCTTAATGCTCTTTGTGTGTCTTTCTCAGTGACGAAGCCCTCAAGGCAAACCGTGCCTTAATGAATTCATATTTTTCCTTCAAGAATACCCAAGTACAAGTAAACAAATCAGAATCGAGGAATGTCTTATATGGACTCTTTGAATCTGCTGCTGTGATGTAAAATACAGCTATTCCGCATAGTTTCACTCTTTCTTATTAGGCTGCCTTTACCCTTTATTTTCATACGGCAACAGCCTACAACTTGCAAGTCTTTACAAGCAGTGCAGCAGAGTCTAGTAGTGATTGTGCAAGGTTTGCTGCTGAAACGTGCTCCCAGGCCTTACATTCAAATTCATGGAATATCTTTATCTATCTTTCCCAACTCTATTTGCTTGTAAATGGAAAGCATTTGAAGCTCATGACCATCTGAATGCAATTGTGATAGGTTCCATAATTGCACCTTATTGTTTTTTAAGCAGGAGGTCTAAACTTATTTTTGTATGTGGTTGTTTGTACTCCCTGTGGATCCGCCTACATGCTCTCCAGTGACTCAGTGTCTATTTTCTAAGTGCTTGTGAATGCACATCGGAAAAAGAATAGCGAAAAGCAGGAGACACATGTATCTTTTTAAAAAGATTTGTAGTAAATAGAGCAGTGCAGCTTTAAATCTGCCATTTGTACCATTTGTTTCTGCTGACCTAACACATGGAGATGAGTGGATCCCCTACTGGGTCCCCTACTGTGTATATATACTGTATATCCCTACAGTGTATCACATTGCTAAGGAGTTCCTAGAACTTTTTTATTTCGTGTAGATTGTTGCTGCACTTTGACAGAAATCCTTCAATTTTACAACTCTGTTTAAGACATCTAATATCCTAGCCAAAGCATTTGGGGATAGGTTTAAGTGTGAGGTTAAAAGGAGATTTATAATGGGGAAGTAGAAGTAGACTAGGTGTGACATCCTTCTCATATGTATTGTCCCTACGTCCTCCATCCCTTCAAATGTGTACCTTTTGCGCAGTACCCGCAATCCCGTGCTGAAATTGTAGAGGTACGTTTAAGACAGGGTCCATTTTTGCATTAGCCTACTGAAAGCTCATAGCATTGGAAATAATTGCCAAGAACAGCACATGGGTCGTGTACAACTTTTGAGAGGGAGAGAGAGAGTGAGAAGGAGCAAGTGGGTTCTGTGTGACGCTCGCGTGCGTGCATGTGTGTTTGTTGCCAGATCAAAAATTGTACAATGGACATGCACCACCAAAATCTGAAGATGCTTTGTCAAGTGAGGTCAATACTGGACCCGAAATCACACCGTCGGTTATTAAACATTTATCCGACAACAAAGTGAAATTTGGGTGGGATTTTAAAAAATATGCCCAATCCCGCACTGAAATGTAAGCCCTGAACCCTTATCCTGCTTTACAGACACGGTCAATGTGACAATCTATTATGGATGTTTATGACACTTTGCTTTCAGCCAATGCAGGTCAATCATTTCTTTGTTCCCACACGCCTAGATTAGCCTGACTCTGATCCGGTATTAATCACAGCTGCACTCAATACCGCTGCAGGGGATGTTGAACAACAGCTTCCAGTCTAACATTTGTTAGCTACTTGTCCTTTAGTTGGAGGAAATATTTTGGGTAAATATAATGACATTGGTTTGCGGATTTGTACATGATCGCATCCATCGGGCTTCATCTTGCCTCCCGTCATAGAGGAATACATTATTTCCTCATCATGCCCCTCATCATTCCTTCCTCCTTCAAGCTTCTTGCCATCCTCCGTTTCCCCTGCTCTGCCTCCTTAGGGTAAAGGCCTCCCTGCCCCTGGCCAAATTGCAGTGATGTGCCCAGCGTTCCGTACTCTGCATGCTGAATGCGCTCCTAATCACACTTGTTGCTTAGCAAGAGGCTGGGAGATATTAGTGTCTGATCAATGGTGCCAACCACATTTACAAGACCACAAGGGAAACAGCAGCCGGTTGAGCTTACATACAGCTCATCTGTCACAGCCGCTTCTCCATTACTTCCCTCAGGGCTCTACATGCATCTGGGATTTAGTTCTTATTTTGTGAAACAAGGATTATTGTTGACTAATTGAGTAATAAAGTAGGGAAACAGAGTTGGGAAGAATAGTGGGCAGAAAGGTTCTCAGTCCATCTTTTGCCTGCCAACTATTTCATCATATCCAGTATGGAATGAAGGGTTGAAGGGTTTTGGACGATTTAACTTGATTTTGGCTAAAACTAATACTTACACAAAAAATAATGAAAGAATCCACCACTTATAAGAGCTGGTTATTTAAAAGGTTGAGGTGCCACTGCCTCTCATCTCTTCCTCCCCACATTTTACATAAAACGTCAGCGAGAAAAGTTTTGATCTATATGGTTCTCTGTTTTTTAAAATATGTAAGTCATAACAAAGTTGAATAAACCATTGATGGTTTAAACACTTTCACCTTTGAACAGAACTGTTGACACTGTTTAAAGAGTAATAAAAGAATGTTCACCCAAAATGGCTGCAGTTAGAAAGTTGAATACTAGTACAGGGAGTTTTAATGGTGGACTAGAATTGTGAATGCACTTTCTAACCCCATTTACCCCATAATCCCTTAGTGGTGGAGATAGACATTCTCCACTCTGTCAACTCCAGTGTTCACCTTCTCCCACTTGTCTACATTCCAAGGGGGGATTCTGATCTCATTCATCATAATATCGCTCCATTCCAAAGAAGATGACACGCACCTAAATGTAATCGAATCAACTCCCCTCCCTGTCAGGAAAAGACACATTACCGTGTCAAATGAGAAGCTACCGATGGAAGGTAGTTCATATTGTTTTTCTGGGTCCCGTCATTATAACTATTGGTTTTGGCAGTTGAGACGATTTATTTATTGATCCCTGAATATCCAGTATATTGCAGCGAATCGCCGTGTTGCCGTGCGGAACACTATGAGGACTAGATAAAATAATTTATTCAATTATTTCACTCTCACACAGGACACAAGCCCATCACATATCATTTTTATTATTTTTTAAATTGGACCTGGATGGGGAACCCATTATGTTTCAGCAATAAGACCTCTTGGCCCCTGAGAGAGTGGATATAGGCTGAATGTCTCTTTCCATTCCTGCCCAAATCCAACTGCCAACAAACAAGTCTTTTGTTGCCTTAAAGGTCCCATGACATGCCACCAGGTGTCCACCTAGATGTGTTCTGGATAGATCAGTCTACCAGCCTACCCAGTGGACTGTAGCAAACGTTGCTCATCTATCCGTCACACATCTAGGTGGACACACCCACTTGTGATGTCATAACATATTTTCAAAATGGATAATCCCACTCTCCCCTGGTGGCATGTCATGGGACCTTTAAATTACTTCTATAATGCCACAATGGATACATCTTTTAGGCTGCTAATTCTTGGAGCCTTTTTTTTTAGTTTGTTGTTTTCAGCTTGGGTCAGAAGGGTTGCGTTATGATCCCCAGTGACTGATGTATTTCTCCTCTGCCTCAGGGCTGTCTCCGTTCACTTCTGTTGGCAAGGAGCTTTGGGTTCTGATTCCCATGGGCTCTAGTCTCTCGTCCTGCAGCGAGCATTGTTGGCCCAATGACTGATGATAATTTAGCACCTTCTCCCACTCGAGGGGAGCTTCACAGAGACTCATATATATAAGACAACCGTTATACATTCTATACAATATACAAATATACATAGCATACATACAGGGAAGGTAGTGGACCGGTCAAGTGAGGACCAAGTGTCGTTTGGTGTATCAGTGTTGGAAAAAAATGTGTTTTAAATTAATTTGAATATGTCAAGGCTGATGAAGTTACGGAGATGTATGGGGAGAGAATATCAGGGCACTCCACTGTTCCCACTTCACCCATCATCTGAGGACAGCTGTCAAAGACAAGCAGATGTAATATGTTAAGTATGGGTGGTCAATAAATATGTAGCTCCAAGTCAATGAATTGGATCCCTGTATTTACAAACCCATATTCAGGTCATGTTTTTTCCCCTCCTCATCTTTGCGTCATTATTTTATCCTTCCTGTCATCAAGTGCTCTGCTAGTGTCTGCTGCGATCGGAACTCCTTCAATCCACTTATCTTCATCATTAAAGCAGTCCCTGATATCAGGCAACAATGCGGCCTTTGTGTGTCCCTCTCCATATATGCGATCTGTGGTAATTGCAGTGATGGTACTTATTTATGAAAGGCCTCCCGGCCTTGGTGCCTCTTCTAATAAAAGCCATGTAGCCCCTTAACAATATGTTTAGCCTCTAATGTATATATACTGATTCAAGCTTCTCTCTCTTTGCAGTCTCTGTCGGCAGCATGGGACAGCATTTAGGAAAGAAGGAGCCCCAGGAAGACATCAGGGTAAGAAAAATGTGTACAGTCCAACACTCAAGTCATATCCCACGCACTCCTGGCATGGAGCACGTCAGTTTTTTCGTGAATGTATTCATATGTGGGTGCTGGGGATAAGCGTTTTGTCATGAGAAAAGGGCATGTGTTTTCCTTTAACCTTATCATTGTGCCCGCTGGCCTTTATCAGTATGTCACGGGACTTTGGACCTTGCTCAGCATGGCTTTTTGTCGCATCCTATCAAACTATTAACACCTAATATCTGCATGGGAACTTGCTACCTATTGTGTACATGACATATTAGTGCTTACTTTGCATGCATGAATATTTATGGTTTCTAATGTGTATTGTTTAGCTCATCACAATATGTTACGGATAACCAACCGCACCCAATTATTTTTTAAAAGCTGTGTTGTGAGTTGTGGCTGGTCAAAAGTTCCTGGTGGAAAGTTTGATTTGTATTTTTTAAGTAAATAATTATTACTTAATTTTAAGTGTGTGTGTTTACAATATAAATCATGTTCGGTGAAAAATGTGTGATGCTTTTCAACCCCTGTCTCTTAATATCCCTCCTCGGGCAATATACAGTATACATGGCACCGTCAGTGCATCAGCAGAGCCAATTGCTGACACAAGATATGAAGGTATAGAATGTATATTGCACATAGCAATATAGAGTTGCCAATCGCAGCCCAGAATCTGATGCCTAAAGGACAAATAGTTTATCGCCCCAAGCAGTGTCAGTCGGTGGTGGAGTCCGAAGAGACACCTGACCAATTTGGGAGGAGAACTTCGGTGGAGAAACATTTTAACTTCATGGAGCTTTATAAGGAGTGGCGTTTATGAAATGTGCCACACACCGTGTCCAGAAGCCTAACCCTTTCTCGGACACTGACTTTTAAATCAACCTTGTCAAGACGGAACTCGACACAGCCACACACACATCGCCACCAGTGTCCCTCGCGTGATCGCCATGCGTATTTTGCTGAGTGTAGTTTTGATATAGTTCTTCCATGCTTGTAGGTTTAGATGTTCCATGCTTGTAGGTTTAGATGTTCCATGCTTGTAGGTTTAGTTGTAGGTGTTCTATGGTTGTAGGTTTAGATGTAGTGGTTCCATGGTTGTAGGTTTAGATGTAGTGGTTCCATGGTTGTAGGTTTAGATGTTCCATGGTTGTTGGTTTAGTTGTAGGTGTTCTATGGTTGTCCGTTTAGTTGTTTTGTTTAGGTGTTCTATGTTGCTTTGCAGCAATAATAATGCTCAGCACCTTGCTCTTGTTTATTCCTCAAAAAGGCCGTACAGTGCCTCATGTTTTATAGCCTGCAAAATTTGTTGGTACAATCAGAACCACTGCACCCCTTGTGGACCAGAATGTGCAACAAATGTTCTTCGTCAAAAAGTAATCCTGTTCAGTTCAAATAATGTGCCTGTAAATTAAAACACTTTACATTTCTACAATTTCCTCATGAGTCATTATAATAATTTCGTTTATTCCATTTAAGTTACTGTAACAGCTGGCACTTAGTGTTAGCTATTTTGTGGCCTAATTCTAGGATTAGTTATATTTTATGTATGCCAAAGTTTGCATAATTAGTGCATTAGTTTCCAACCGTAGATTTGTTTAATGGTAATTTGTTTTTCAGCCACCCACATCATGTGTCATTGCTCAAGCTTATTTTTATGGACTCATTTCTAGCACTTTTTGCTATAGGCGGCAGTTTATTCTCATCCTTCACCAGAATTGTATTAGCATATGCCATGTGGTGAATAATTTAGCATGATGGGTTATATAGCAGTAATATTTGAGTTTTGGATTGTCTGAGGAAACAATCTACTGGGAGTTGCGTCGCAGTAGGAAGGAGTGAGAAGCACAAAATTGCTGATCAAATTGATGCAAGGATATTGAAGATATGGTAGCTTCTGAGATTCCTGCATTGCTTTAGTGTGGAGGGGAAAACCGGAATGAAAAAGGTAGAAGAGATTGCTTGGTTGGAAAATAATCTTTGTACGTTTTTTAGACTTGAAACTGAATCACCAGGCCCAATGACAAGATACTAAAGTAATTGTTGAGGCATGATTCACGAGGAGCTGGACACCTCTCTTATGTACTTTCCAATAGTGTAAAGTTAATGTCGCAGTAGAATGATACACCAAAGTTTGGAGCCAAATAGATGAAACACTAGATGGAAAACTACAGCCAAGTGAGCTTTCAGGAAAGTAGCCAGAGTGGCAAATGCACATGATGGATTAACTGGAGGCTTACAATGAAATGCCTAAAAGCTCAGGAATTGAAAAGGATTGGTTTGGTTCCATGCAAATCTACATCTACAATGCCTAACTATAAGCTTCAGGGAAAGTCAGGGACAACAAAAGCAAACATTGTATATGAAAACACAACCTGGGTGGGGAATAAAATAACAAATTTGTATGCGCATGCAAATGCAAAGAAATACAAATATGGTTTGATCATCATAATTGTTTGAACTCAAGATGTGATTCCCTTTGATGTTTCTGGTTATGATATCGCTAAAGCAATGTACTCCTATCAAAAGGCTTCATTGCTTTACAGTACGGAGAATTTGAAGGCTGGGTTTCTTAAAGGAGCTTTAGAGGAAATTCCAGTAGCTCACTAGAATCTGAAATGTCCCCTGCCCTAAGCCCCTCCCACCAAACGATGTCCATTCGTTCATGAGCAGAACATCGTAGTTAGGCACAGAAAGACAACTAGGAACTTGGCTTTACACAGAATCTTCATGATTGGTAGCTATAAAAAAAACAAGCCATGATTGGTTGCTTTTTGCCTGGTGCTTTGATCAATTTAACAGCCTATTGCACTATCATAAGGCTAATAGAATTTCATTTTTTTTGCACAACATTGGATTTGCAGATGGAATATTGGAGTAATTTGATATATTTAACTTTTTTTTACAGAAACATTGCCTACTCCTCCTATAACATCGCAGAATATTTATATCGCGCATATCAAAAGATACAAAACCATGTCCACTCTGCGGTCCCAAGTCTTGCATAAATTATGTATAAAAAGAAATGTTCTTCTATTATCAAACATTAGCTCAGCCCAAAACAAGTTGAGTGTGTATTTTGTCGATAAAATGCGTTGTGTGTGTGGAAATATAGGTGACGTGTGTGTGTGTGTGTGTGTGTGTGTGTGTGTGTGTGTGTAACATAGGTGACGTGTGTAGAAATGGATGGTGTGTGTGTGGTTCCCAAAAAGATGAATTAAGAACAATAGATAAAACCAAACAGTGCATTAAAGGGGAAATGAACCCAAAAACAACACTATGCTCCAACACTATATTTCATCTCATGAATATAGTTGATTGTGCTGCCATCAAATGTACTAACTCCGTATAAAAAAGAAAAGAATTTAACTGCTACAGTAACGGTGATTTGACGCGTCATCAAATCACCGGAATAAAAATGCAC
>JAOPUD010000009.1:13086796-13103004 GCA_027122715.1 Trisopterus minutus
TGTGCGGGCGTGTGTGTGTAGTTGTGTGTTGGGGGGGGGGGGCTCTCAGCATGTTTGGTGTCTTCCTGGTGGATCCATCCGTGAGTGATGGCAGCTGGCAGAGGGGCGCTGACCCCAAGCGACCCCCCCGGCTGACCACAGGGTCCGTGGGAAAGACGTGGGTGGACCTAGGCTGAGCTTCCCTTCAACTCACTGGACCATCGGCAGAGCGATGCCCCCAGAGTGATGCAATGTGGGTAAGATATTATGCATGTAATACTGTATGCCTCCAACTGGGCTGGTCTGAAGGGGTCGCTGTTGATGATAGATTTCCTTTTAATTGTTTTGGGCATATTTGAAATAAAAAAACAACACAATATCACTACTTCATTTGTTTCGGAAACAAAGCAAAAAACAGAAAAATCATTTATATGGAGCATTCATTCATTCATATGCAACATCCATTCTTTCGTATGGCACATTCATTTATTCATATATATTCATTAAGGCATTCAATCATATGGAACAAGTCTTGGTGTGATATTTGGAGCTTGAAAAGGTGGTAAATGAAACCAAGTCACACAGTTTATTCTTCTTTTATTTAAACTATGTTAAGAAGACACTGCTTTGTTTCAACTGCAAAGCACAAGGTTTCCAATGCCTTACATGAAATAAGGTTAAACTTACACTAATACCAATTTACCATGCAGCAACTCATCCATAATCCACGAGAATCCACTGCTAAGGCTGCATCTTAGAAAGCTTATCCTAATATTGCACCAAGACACGCACACACGCACGCATACACAGGCTAGCCTAATCTATACCATGACCTTGCATTTCGTCTCAATGAAAGGTGTAGGTGGTTAATAGGATTATGGCTATTTGTGTGTCTGTGGGGACTACAAGGAACAGTGTACTTTTTGTGGGTAATCTTTAAGTCCACACTGCCCCTCAGTGGTAGGTACGCTTCTCCAACTGCACTGCTGAATTGGTATTGCCCTGATTCAAGATTTATTTTCAAATTTTTTCCCTTGCACAAAAGTTATTAAAAAAATTACAAAAATATTTCTAATAAAAATGAATACATATAAATGAAAAAAAACATGACATAAAAAAACACCCTGCTACTTCAGAGCACAAAGGGCGGTTTAATTATCTAGTGAAATTAGGACATCCTGTATTTTCTGCGCATGTATGGATATCTCCCTGTGTCCTTGGGGGGCCGGGGGGACTGTGTGGCCGGGTAGACGTACCACATGACGACCCCAGAGGGGTTGATGGACACCGTGAACTCAGTTTTGTCAGTCAGGCCGCTCAGGGTCTTCCCAGAGAACACGTCGTAAGCCTGGCCAGAAGAAGAGACAAAGACGAACGCCAAACAAAGAAAGTTGAAATGTATAAAATAGAAAAGAAATAAGCACAAACAAGCAAATTGAGGAAGAAAGAAAATAAGAATGTAATAAGATAAGAAGGATAAGATATGAGCAGACCTCAAAGCGGCCGGCTGGGAAGTTGAGCTTGGCCAGGGAACTGTGGTACAGATACGGCATGTCCTGGCGACGGCTCTGGAACACCAGGGCATTGGCGGAGTGGGACAACGGCCTCCAGTAGACCTCGATACGACTCTTCTCCTACGCGACCAGGGACAGGGACGTCGTGATGAGACACAGTACGATGACAGGAGATCAGGAAGAGACGCCGCTTCCTCTGCAGCAGTTGATTATCCCATGTACTATCCAGAGTTATGCATCTGATATACTATGGAAAATATTATTATCGATAATATCGGTGCATCTTTATAAAAAAAAAAGGGAAATATACTCCATTTACACAGCGTGGCTGCGCAAAGTGCTCTACAGTGAGTACCACAATAAGTGATAGCACACACCATGGACGCACGCACGCCATGCACGCACTAGCATGAGCTCACTGACTTTTCTATCATTTTCAATTATGCCACCAATGTTTTTGAATAATTAGGAAGGGAGCCACCTCTTTGATGTTTGATTGTTTTATACTTCACCGTTTGCATTATCAAAACCGCTTCTACTAGAATCACTGTTCTGGGCTGCTTTTAAGGTTATCTGTGGCCTGCAAGCCATTCAGCAGCACCGGGAATCCTGTGCTCCTAGTGGCCAGTCTGGGCTGTTCGTATCCATTACAGGAATGCATCATGGCCATCCTATGGATCCAGGATGAACTGTGAGACCGGTCTGCGATTCACCCAGTCACCTGTAGCAGCCGTCTCCCCTGGATCCCTCGGGGGTCCTGGTTGACGGCGATGGCCACTCTGTTCTGCAGGACGGCCCGAGCATCAGCGCTCAGGGTCCGAAGGTCATTGGACATGAAGAGCGGGGCAGCCATGATGGCCCACAAGGCCATCTGTGTCCGCGCCTGATCCAGACTGAGACCAAAGTTTCCAATGATGAGCTATGGAAAAACATTCAGTTGAGTCAACAGAGGCTGGAGCAGCAAGAGGTGGCATTTAAAAAAACAGAAGATTGTTTATTTTGGAGAATAAAGGAAAAGAAGAGAGGATTCAGAATATAGTTTGGTTTACTAAACAATGTATGTTGCAATGCAAATGACAGTGGTGGTGGATTTGATTATCACTACTACATAGTCCATAGGGGGAGACAGGTACGCCTAAAGCTCAGCAGGATTGAAACATGACACGTAAAATACAAACAAGCAACCAACCATGTCAGGATCGTTCCAGTGTCCAGGGCCGGCGGCGGGCTGGAGATCATCCTGGTTTGTCGAAAACCAGTCAAGGATGCTCTGCACACTGGCCCACGAGTCCTCGATGTCGTCAAAGTTTCTCCACAAGTTGCACATGTCCCCTAGCAGAGAGTAGTTCACCTGTTTCGAACAGGTAGACACAACTGTAAAATTATCTCGTATATAAATAGATGTTCTTAGCACATTCTATTATTTAGCCTTTGCTTGGTTTGTATATTTATGTTTATGGATAACTCACATTTGGGGGGAGTCCACCTACGTAGGCTGGCCAGCTGCAGGAATAGGCTATAGGTCTGCCTGTCGCATTCAATGCCTTGGACATTAAAGGGTAACCTATATGGGCATAGTGACATTGTTATTGTAAAATGTCTTTCCACTTTCATGCAATTTGATAGTGAATATCTACTTCAATATTACCTATCAACTGCTCATCGGGATTTGAGTAACAACCATCAAACTTCAGGTAGTCCACGCCCCAGCTGGCGAAGGTCTGGGCGTCAAGCTCTACTTTGTCCAGGGTCGTGCCAGGGAAGCCCATACATGTGGCGCTGCCCATGTCTGCGTAGATGCCAAGCTTCAGGCCACGATCGTGAATGTACCTTGCAAGGTTTGCAATGCCCCCTGGGAATCTGATTGTAAAAAAGGGAAAAGGAAAAGATCAAACGGGCATTACGAGGGGTCTGAGAGGGAGTGTTATGATGCAAATATCCAGTACAAATTGAAAGTTGATCCTGCAAATATTTTGCCTTTTCTCCACATTGACATTTCTAGTTTAAATGAAATGTAAATCAAATGTTCCTTATATTGTTGCCAAACGACAATAAATTCATTAGCAAAATGCCGTATTGGAAATTGTGGCGTTGAAAAGGACTGTGACTAAGTGGCACTTTTACTGGGTGGAGACTGTTCTGGTTAGGAACTGTACTGGGTGGTGGCTGCAATGGGTGGGAACTGTGCAGGGTGGGGACTGTACTATACTGGGTGGGAACTTGGTAGGATGAATCAAATAACCAGTATAACCTGTCAGGGTCAGGCTGCAGCCTCCCATCGCTGCTTCTCTGCATGGACATCCAGCAGTCATCTATCATGACATACTCGTACCCCAGCTCCCTCCATCCATCCTCAGATAGTCGGTCAGCCATGTCTCGGAACAATTTCTCACTTTGGATGGACGGACAGACAGACAGACAGCCTTTATATTCATAGCATTCATCAGTATTCCTCAGTATTAATGAAACACAGGGAACCATGATGCAACTTTCGTTGCATAACATTTACCCTTTTAATCTTGAGTTTCTGTTATTGATCAAATTCCAAACTGACTTTCTGAATAGCATTGGTATAGGCGCAGCTTAATCTGCCTTAATCTGGATCTGTGCTTAGATTTCTTCTCCAACCTCCTGTATGACAGGAAAGAGGACTACATGTCTTGTTGTTCAGTGTTGTACTTTATATTGAGTGCCATTAGTTTGATCCAAAGTGCAAATCCTTTTTAGATTGCCTTATAAATTGTGAATCATTCAAATAAATTTTATAATTATCCATTAAAAAAGGCTTATAATTTTAATTAATACAATATTCATAAAATAATTGCAGAATCATGTTATCATATGAGCGATACCTGATGCAGTTCATGGGGTCCTTCTGACAATCGATATCACAGCGAAAGCGTTCCCATGCCATCCATCCCATAGGGGGCATTCTCAGCAATCCATTGTCTAAACTTGTGCTCCCTGGGATCATGGCCAGTAGCAGGAATACTTGGAAATACCCCATTCCTGAATGGCAGGAACAGGTTAATCAAGTTAAATGTATTTGCATACACGCACATAGAGGAATGTGCCCTTAGGAAATTATACAACATTTGCAATAAATCATTAAGGGGAAAATACCATTGCTTACTCTTTGATACAGTTTAGATCTATGCATGATTAACAGCTTAGGTAACATAGGTAACATACCCCATTCCTGAAGGGAAGGATAAGGTTAATCAAGTTAAATGTACACACATACACGCATATAGAGGAATGTGGCCTCAAGAAACTATACAACATTTGCAATCATTCATTAAGGGGAAAATACCTTTGCTCACTCTTTGATACAGTTTATATCTATGCATAGGTAACAGCTAATGTCACTGCTGTAATGCTTTAAAAATATGAAAAGTATTTAAGCTTTATATGCAACAAGCTTGTCCTACCTGTTAACATTGAGACAGATTCACTAGCTGTTGGTTATCTGCATGTATCACTAAGATACGCTTAGCATTTCTAACATTTTCTGCTTTCCCTCAAGCAGAACAGGGTATATCTCTTCCTTATTCGACAAGGTATGATCATGTGACTGGCTGTTGTGTCACATGATACAAACCAGGGAAATCTTTAGGCCACTGATGCCTCTTGTGGTGAATAGTGTACATTATTATACTGTGTACTAACAATGTACTATTGTAAATTGTTATTATTTTCAAATAGTACATTATATATGGAAAATATATAATGTATATTAAACATATATAGCTTAAGGTATTGTATTTGCCCTGCATTTTTTAACGTTATCTTTCCATCTGGTGTGGTGTGCTTTGCAGGGGTTAAATATTTACTTTGACTGGTTCAACCAGCGTATACCTTCAGCTGAGGGATCCTGTACAAACAAACTGTCATGAAAACATCCTAAAAATCTCATGCTGAAAGGTTCACCTTTCACTTATGCCACACATTCACTTTGAGGCATTGCATACATATACAGTTGACTGGTTACATGTACTCACACATTTATTTATTGAAACATTGTACATCTTTTTTTTATAATTGTTACAATATTTGATGAGAAATCTCAGCAAAATAAATGCATGGTTTACCTGACTTTATTTTTTTTATGGCTCAATGGGAGGAATTTGACTTGCCTATACCTATTGTTTATTATGTCCCGTGGCTACACGGAACATAAAAGTGCATTTGAATAAGGAATTCATAGAACTCCTTTTAAGGGCTCATTGAAACTTGCATCCTCTTTAATATGGATTGGTCATGGCAAAGACGTAGGCTACAGGCAGCTGCAGTCCAATGTTTACAATGTGCCATTTCCCCATAACAAGTGCTCCCAACACTAGTCCAAATACGGTCCCTGACATCCCCGCCCAGGATGACCATGCCCCGGCCATGGCTGCCGCGGCCCCTACAGACACTCCTGCTGCCCCGACGGCCCCCAGCAGAGCTCCAGCCCTCCCCCCTTGCCCCAACACAGGGGTAATGACCTCCACCACAACGATCAGACTTCCAGCCAATCCCGCCGCCCCTACGATGATTTTGGCCTCTCCGGCTCCCCACCGCAGCAAAGGCCCACCCACCGTGGCGCCTAACGCTAACTGGCACAGCCTGGCCACGAAGAATCCCGCGTTCAGGGCCTCGAGGGAGGCCTTTTGATTCATAGTGGAGGTGAGGCTTTCCCTGGAGCGGTTCTGACCCACCGCTCGCAACTTGTTGTTGCCAATCAAGACCTCTTGTTCTGCGTGCAAAGTGAGCACAGCCACAACGAAGGTGGCGAGCATTCCCATGCATCCCGCCAGCATCCAGAACTTAAATTTGGACGCTTTCATCAACGCGAAAGAGAGGCCGACGACCAAAACCAAAAGGGCTACGAGTGCGGACTGGTGAGCTCCGTAGCCGTTCACGCCAAACACCGACGTAACAATGGCGATGAGGGTCATGGGTAATCCGGAGAACGCGATGAAGTCCACGTATTTCACCACAACGCTGTCGATCCAGTCTTGGATGGTTCTGTGTTCCATCTCCGCCTCCTCTCTCTCTATCCTCTCTCTCTCCATCTTTTCACTCTTCTGGAGCTCCTCCTCCCTACGAGCCATGTACTCCCTATCCCTGGCCCTCACACCTTTCTCCGACGCCTGGGCCCTCTGCTCCACCCGCACCGTCACCCTCTCCCTCTCTTCCGCTTCTTTGAGCTCTCTCTCTCGTTCGTCTCTCTCCCGGGCTAACGCCGCCGGCCCCAGACCGCAACACACCTTCCGCTGCTGCCAGATCAAACTGAACAGGAAGTGGAGAGGCGGCTTCAGCACCGTGAACACGCTCAGGGTGACCAGGAGTCCCACCATGCCCACGTTCGTCACAATCCACTCGATGACCATGCCGAGCGTGGCCCCGCTGAGCGTGGCCCCCGCGGCCCCCAGCACTCCGGACCACGCCCACAAGCCGATGGACTGTGCATTCGTCACGGAGCAGCTTCCCTGGGACAGGACCACGGAGGCTGTGGCGGCGGCGAGGATCACGCCGGCCACCACGGAGCTCATGGAGGCGGTCAACGCCGTGGCCCCCAAGAGGGTACCGAGGCCCAGGGGCCCCACAGTCCTGACCTCGTCCATCACGGGCTTGATGAAGTGCTCCGAGGTCATCTCCGAGATGCTCCGGTCCACCGGATCCTCCGTGGCGCCCAGCACGCAGCCCGCCACGGCACCCAGCGCAAAGCCCAGGGCCGCCTCCACCCAGGGTTCCCGCGCTCCTGAAATGTAGCAGGGAAACATTGGTCCATATCAGAGGAGGCGACAAAGTGCTTTGACAAGAAATATGAAGGTGTTGAACTATGAATGAACAACTATGCTGTTGGGTGACAGCCTCCATGAGGGTCGTCTGTGCGTGAAGGGCATGCAGTTTGCAACTCAAAGAACTGGTTGTTCTGGATATACAAGCGTAAGAGTTGTAAGCTGCCATGTGAACTATGGGCACACTCTTGCGGCATGGCTTTAATGCCTTAATGGAATACATTACTGTATTAAATTACATATCTGGAGAAGAGGCAGGGGATCGTGACCATTTTAGAAAATACACTAATTATTAACTGTAACCATGAACACATTGGGTAAACATTTATAAGATTTTGGTCATTGCACGATACTCAACACAGTTGATTGCTTTCAAGTTAAGCCAAATAGCTATGTGTTGATTGCCTCACATTGACTCACCTTATGCCTGTTCCGTGAGCAATGCATTGGAGAATGTGAGAGGAACTGGAAATTACTTACGCAGTTTTGAACGAGCCATGGTATTCTTTGGACAATAACTGAGAGAAGAGAGCCCCTGGCTTCTTCTGGAGTGAGAAGACGTACTGTGTTCCTGGCGTTTTACAAGAAGACAACCCCTGCGTGTGTGTCAGGGAACTGTAAAATGACAGTTGGCCAACCTGGTAGGTATAAGGCATTGTTGGGACACGCCCACAACCTGTTTCCCTTCCTTTTGTCCTCCTAAACAGCAGACTGATAATGATGCTGATTGAATAATCTCTTTGATCACTGTATCTGTGAGACATCATGTGAGCAACCAACGTTTATTGAGGCTGAATTAGCTGATTAACTGGATATGTTATATCAGAATTGTTGTAAATTAACAATAATTAAAAAAATGTATATAAAATGCCAACACGTGCTCTAGACGCTTAAAACGCTTCACATAATTTTGAAGAAGTAAGAAGTAAGAAGAAGTAAGTCAGAAGTAAGATGTAAATCAGAATGATGACCTAGTAGAAATTAAATAATAATACAAAACATTTTTTAATTTCATGACTGTAAAGTGAAATCTTTCCACAATAGTACCTATTGTGGGGAAATTAAATATTTTCTGTCAAATAATTTTCTCTTTTTCTCCCTCTATAAATTGTCAGAATCTGTTTCTTGATTCTTGATTTATTTTTAATTATGGTGCCATCTTAATATAGTTTTGTAATATTTGTTGTTACTTCTGTATTTTCAACCCTACTAAGCACTACTTGTAATCGTATATATGGCTAAATATACGTATACCTTTACATTGCTCAATGTACCAATACTAAAATTAGGGTTGAATTCCAAAGGCCTTGGCCAGGGAACCATTCGGAACTACTTCGGTTGCGTCCGATGTTCACCTCCCTTCGTCGAACCTTTTTGCTGTTGCACTCTGACGTACTTCCGGAACAATGATGGCTGCTACGAGTAAAGCACACGTGAAGACCTCCGTGGAGTTATCTGGTAAGTAACATACTTTCATTTGGTATTACAAATGTAGACAATCTGATGGCACTCAGGGAGAGGAACCACCCGCTTTCATTACGTTAGTGTTGTTGTTGTTATTATAAACACAGCGACTGTTCGTGGTATTCTAACTAGAGTGGACTAGAACGCCTACGGTAAGTTAACACAACAATAACATAACGTAACGACCGCGTTGTTGTTGTCCTAGACGCACAAGTGTGTCATGTACACGGCTTCTTTCACTTATTTGTTTGAAGTACACCAATATGTTGGAAGAGACGGGGGTGGTTGTACTAGACATATGTTCTACACTACTACTAGTGTAACACGTGTCTAATCTCTCAGGGGAGGAGGAAGAGGACCATGAAAGCAGCGACCAGAGTGATTCTGATGGAGATGCTGATGAGGGAAGCATCGGCGGAGAAAATGACATGGATGATGATGAAGAGGATGATGATGATGATAATTATGATGATGATGATGATGATGCCGAAGAAGATCCCAGCAAAGACATTAAAGTTAGTGACGGAGACGAGGCAGACGATGAAGATAAAGGAAATGAGGAGGGTGATAGTGAACCCGCTAACCCTAACGCTGGGTGGGCAGATGCAATGGCCAAGATTCTGCAGAAGAAAACCCCAGCGAGCAAACCCACGATACTGGTGAAGAGCAAGGATTTGGACAAGATGAAGGTGAAGGAGAAACAGGAAAAGCTGGAGCAAAGAGAAAAGGTGAGCAGAATGAAAGTGGCATGTAGTCCTAGTTCAGGACCTTCCAGTTGACTCTGGCTTTTAGACTGACTATTGTAATTGGGTTCCTTACCACAGACGGACAAAAAGCGTACGTGGGAGATGATGTTCAGGGTAAAACCTGACCTCGTAACAGATCGGGAGGCTGAAAGGACCCTTCAGAGAACGGCTACCAGGTGGGAACCTGACATTTCATTTTGAATTATGAACAATTGTAGTTCTGTTACCAAATAGGTTCTCCTTTAGCAGTGGTCTCTGCTTGAGTTTGAATGTAAACAACGCCTAGGTATAGAAGGAATGTAAATGAAGTCACACCCAGTATTTACAATT
Source organism: Trisopterus minutus (assembly GCA_027122715.1). Taxonomy (NCBI): domain Eukaryota; kingdom Metazoa; phylum Chordata; class Actinopteri; order Gadiformes; family Gadidae; genus Trisopterus; species Trisopterus minutus. The sequence goes on from JAOPUD010000009.1 coordinate 13,096,616, forward strand.
GGTTGGCGCTGATCGCTTTTCTCCCGACCGGCAACCATGAAACATGTTCTTAAAAGAGGTCTTTCTGTACTCTCTTCCCCAGAGGCGTAGTACAGCTGTTCAATGCCGTACGGAAGCATCAGAACCTGGTGAACGATAAGGTGAAGGAGGTCGGAGGATCTGACAGGAAGAAGGCCAAGCTCCTCTCCTCAGTCACCAAGAAAGACTTCATTGATGTGCTGAGGGGGAAGGACACGGGGAACAAAGTGGTGAAGGCTGAGAAAGATACTGTGAGTCTAATATTTACTTATGTTTTGGTTTAATGTGAACTTTTACACCTTACATGTGTACAAGGCATTACACCAATGACTTGGTTACCATGACACGTTTTTGTCAATATTTCCAGTTGAAAGGAACAAATGAGTACAATGTAATACTGAATGCAGCAACATTGTTTTTCATATTACCAGCCAGGTATACCCCATTTGAGACCAAAAGTGTTTGGGGATTGATGCTCCTGTTGTTTCTGCCTGCTGGACCCATTCTTCCTGTTGTTTTAATTTAAACGTAAATCTGCCTGGCGGTCACTTAAGATAATTGTTCTAGGATATGTATACAATGAGATTTAACTGACTTGGTTTAACATCTATTGGAAGGAAAGGACAATGACAATAAGTATTGTCATTGAGTATGAAATATTGAATATTGAGTATGAAATTACATAGTTTTTATACGTTGTGGTGACTCAATGTCAGTCGGTGAACACTTTAGTGCATTCAAAATCGTTCACTTATGATTGTGGTGCACCATTCATTTTGAAAAAAAAAAATTATATGTATATATAATCAAAATCTTAACATACTTTTAAAATGTGAAATAACTATAGTTAACCAGAAGGGCCAAACCTTGCGTCGTATTAGTGTAATTATGCTGTCTACCCATGTGGTGGCACTGTTGAGTTATTTTTAAAGAAAGTGAAATGGCCAGAGTTGGAATTGTCTGTATTATCCCATCACATGGCTTGAAAGCAGAGGTTACTCTGAGGAGAAAATATATTAGATGCATTCACTCACAGTATTTAATTAAATTATTAATCTATTAATTCAACACATTCGTGTGTTGAATGAATTCCTTGGGGTTTCAGGGTGCTGCCGAGAAGCCGTCCTGGAGTGTCCTCAGAGATGACTTCATGATGGGTGCTAAAATGAAAGACTGGGATAAACAGAGCGACGGCGAGGAGGACCCACCGAAATCCGAGGAGGGTGCAGAGGACAGCGATTCGGACTGATGCCCCCTAGCACCACGTTCCTAATGACTCTGGGCCTTGGATGAATGGCAGGGGGTGGAGGATTGTGCGTTGTAGTCCGTCGTCCCGGCGGTTGTGGAGAACAGGGTTAAGTCTTCTCCTTTCCCCCAAGGGTCAAATGAAGCCTTCGCTTTGTTGACTCGATACCGGAGTTCGTGTTCCGACGACATAACTTAACTGTCTCAATCTTGGAGCTGTATGACCCCTGCGCTACATCCCTGTCCTATTTTATTCCTGTACATAACAATGTTTTTCTAAGAACGTTTGAATAAACAGCCAGTTGGACTTGAACTGTATTCCCTATCTACTCTGTCTCACTTGAGTTTGTATATGTTTTGCAATCTATAGTCCATTAGTCACTTTAGTGACTGTTGAGAAGGCTCTCCTGCACGGACTGTTCTTCCTGCACTGACTGCAGATCCCATTCAGCTGATGACCGGAGAGCTGCTGACTCCTCTCTCTCGGTCGCTCACTCACGCCCCCTGCTTCATGTTGGCCTAGTCGCCACACCACCGAGTAAAACGATTTCCTCGGAACCTTTCTGATCCCGCGGAAGAGGAAGGTCCCTCTCTGGATCAGCTGTACCTTGTGCTGCCAGCAACAGTGCTTGTCCGTGTCATGGAAACGCCGGTCACGGCTTCCTTCTCTCTTTTGTCGCGCCTTCCAATCCTGGCTTTGCAGTTTAAATCTGCCCTCCCTGGGTCGCCTTTGTGTGTACCTGTGACCCGACAGGAACATAGCCCCCCCCCCCCTCCCGAAGCAGATCACATCCTCAGCGCAGCACAGATGGCTTCCGTCTCAAGCTCTCCACACAGGTGCTTCTGCCACTCTCATGCAGCCTGCACAGGTGCGTGGCTCTTCAGAGTACATCCCATCTCCCAAGTGGGTCGCAAAGGTTTTGGGGCGAGCGAGTGCAAAACTGACATAACAGGCGATTTATCATCTCTGAACGCCTTACACACACACACACACACACACACACACACACACACACACACACACACACACACCTCAGCTGGGCTCACATCTGTCTGCGGTTTCTGATTTAGTGACAACATCTGGTTTACACCAAGCAGGCTCAATGTGGTGGTGCTGGCCGCTCAAGGCCTGTCACTATTGATGAATTGCTCATTCTGGTCGGTATGGGCATAGTGGAGGAAAAAGGCCCTTGCAAATAATCCTTTTTTAAATCCTGTCATTGATAGAAGGTATACATTTTTTTCTGGTACATATACGCAGTGTATGCTTTACCAGGCAGTCTCTCTTGAAGGATGCATGAATGGATCGGAAACGGCACTGCCTTTCATGGTTTCTGTCATCCTGTCTAGGACAAAAAGTTGATGAGGTTTGACACAGATAATTGTTGATCTCCTTGCCATGTAAACTTTCAGGGGCTGAAACACATTCCTCCAGCAGAGTCGAAATCATCTGTGTATGCCTTGCCATTTTCGTATTAACCACAAATCACACAAGGCGTTTCAAAAATGATTCTGCATGGCCCAACACATCTATTAAATTGGGCATCAATGTTTGAGAGGCATTTCAGAGTGCTAAATTTGATTTTCCCCACCTGCTACTTTTGAGTGACCATTCTGGAACGTTTGCTGGAACATTAGCTTTTTGTATTGACCTACCAGATGGTGGTTCATTCTGGTTCTTTTTACCAGCCATGTTCACTAACAGGTAGACGGTGGTCTCAGCACCACCGTGAACCACCTACCCCATGGGGGGTTTGTAATGCATGTGTTCATTAAACAATGAACACTAGCACATTACACATTGATATGAACATTATAGGCACACCAACTACCTGCAACGTTCATATTGTATGATTTGTCTTTGAGGATTTTAACTACTAACAAAAACAAAAAGGTATTTGTTAATAAATCCTTTTGCAACTATGGATAGAGAAAAAAACAACATTGAGCAACAGCAGCTAACAACACACAGTTTCAGAAAGACAACATTTAACATTATGAGCCTACTATATTATAAACCCGCAATCTTGAGTTGGTTTTCCAGAATTAGACGGCTTTAGGACCCTGCGTCATAGTGCGGGGCGCCCACGGATCATTACCCGTTGCACTATCCCGATGGGCACAGTGCGCACTCATATTTACTATACGTCGCACCGTCACTACAGGTTTTGAAGAGTCTCTGGTTATAGAACGCAGTGACCGCAGGCTTAGTTGGAATAGGAGGAGCACGTGATGAAGTAAGTCCACTATAAATCTCCGCTGATGCGCGCAAAGAAGTGCATCTCATTTCTCAACTTTTCCACAACTAGATGGGGTGAGGGAATACTCGTGAAAAGTTCTGCTGCGGCATCAAAGGTAAACACAGGTTGTTTTTCTAGGTCGGTGAATCAGGCTACGTGTTTTTAAATCCCAAAATCTTTTTTCTTCATTTTACCCTTTTTTCCCGAATGCATAGAGTTGGTCAAATTACGCACGAGTTGATATATATTGAAAAATTCCCCTCAAGCGCCAGGGCTGACCTGAATCTATTTATTTGAAGAGGATTCTGGTATTTCTTTGGAAAACAATATGGACAGATTCGTACATCACTTGAAGATTGAAAGGGTGATGTCAAACCCCAGCTTGCATTGAGAGCCAGAAGGGGCACCGTTGGAAAAGTCAGCAGCACTCTGATGTGAAGGTGTGTGCGATCCCGCAGGCTACACGTCTGTACTGCTCAGCTGTAGTGGTTTTTATTCCGTACGTAATAAACTTATCGAGAGTTGTATTTTCTCAGAGTACTGTGACATTGGCGGCCACATTTCTAGATCTGTCCACACCTTTACGCACACAGCGCACCCGTTTACTCTAAACTGGGAATACTAGATTGCTGCGAAACGCGCAGACCGAATAACGGATTTTGCTCCAAGACAGCTGAATGGATTTTTCAGGTAGGCCAACATTTCCGAATTACTGAAAGCTGAAAGAAATAATACTTTGGACTTTTTTGGAAACTTGAATGTCAACTGATTTTGAAACGTGCTGATAACGCATATTTGTCACTTTTTGCCTGTTTTCTATTGAAGTCTACTTTTTTTGTTTAAGACTCTTAAAAGGGGGCTTCCGAAGAACCCCGTCCGTGAAGATGAACTTCTCTCTCCTCAGCCTTCTCCTCACTCTGGATTTAGCCACTGTGGCGCTCACGTTGTCCACGTGCAGCACGCTGGACATGGATCAATTCATGAAGAAGCGAATAGAAGCCATCCGGGGACAGATCCTGAGTAAACTCAAACTCACGACCCCCCCGGAGGATTTCCCCGCGCCAGAGGAGGTTTCCCGCGACATCGTGGCAATCTACAACAGCACGAGGGACCTGCTGCAGGAGAAAGCCAACGAGCGCGCCGCGACCTGCGAGCGCCAACGGAGCGAGGAGGAGTACTACGCCAAGGAGGTGCACAAGATCGACATGCAGTCCCTGTACCCGACCGAGAGTAAGTGGGGTTGGTGGTTGTGGTTTTTGCACACAAAAATAACTGCCCGATGTATAAGCCCAAATAATGTCCATAGAAGTTCAATGCTATCACGTGCTTTTGTTTTGTATGTGTGTTTTTTTTTTTTTTTTGATCGGGGGAAACGCATTCCATTCGTTCTGGGATCAGTTTACGGAAAATGACAAAGCAAACATTTGGGCCTCTGCTTCAGCAGTCATACATAAACAACAATCCAACTGATTCAATCTTTTCTCCTTTTCTTGAAGGAGAAAGTTGAACTTTCTTAATGGCTTTAAGTTGTTATGGAACAGTTGATCACATAGACTGCGTTGAAACGGCCTGGTCCTAGTTGGAATTGTCCCCCACAGTGTGTGTGTGTGTGTGTGTGTGTGTGTGTGTGTGTGTGTGTGTGTGTGTGTGTATGTGTGTGTGTGAGTGTGTTGCCACAAACGTATAACAACATGTGCACATTAATAATGTAACCGTGAGAAGTTTTTGCGTAGAAACATGTATGTGTGACTATAATGATGAACCTGATGATGATAACAATGACAGTGACACCAAAAAAAACATAAAAGCATGTTCACCCCAAAGCACATTTAGCTCAGGTTTTAGAATTACGATCTCCCCTGTGTCTAGCTCTAGTCTCATGGCTCTAGACTGGACCAGAGGTCTGTCCGTCAGTGGGTGGACTCCTCCTGTGTGAGGAGACTGGCATGTGAAAACTCTCCCTTCTTTTGGGGGGAGATCAAAGGAGCAGAAGAAGAAAGGCTTGACCGCTAACGCATCATCTGGATAATAAATCCTACTTCCCCATCGCTGACCCGGCAAGGCTTCCCCCCTTTTCGATTACCACTATGAGTATATATGGTATGGAGGAAAAATAAATTAGCACATATTTCACATGCCCAGAGGTGTATTTAGCATTAACTGTTATGCTTGGCCCCGTCTGCCGTATAAATAGCCTGAATATGACCAGATCTGGCGCACGGCCAGGTGCCTTCAGAAAAGTATTTATGGGGAATAAATAAGACTGAGTCAACAACCAGAGAGGGAAAAGGGCAGAATTTATTCCTATTAATCTTAAGTTCTGAAGCCGCTCTGCTCTTTAGATCTCCTGGAGTATGATGACAAGGGAGAAGTGCGAGGGGAGGCAGAGAGAGCAACAGAGAGAAGAGGAGAGAGGACAGAGGACAGAGGAGAGAGGAGAGAGGACAGAGGACAGAGGAGAGAGGACAGAGGAGAGAGGACAGAGGAGAGAGGACAGAGAGAGAGAGAGGGAGCATGAGAGAGAGTTTGCCTATTTTTCCTTCTCCAGTCAGTGCGAAAATGTATAACCTTGCCAGTTAATGCACATGTACAATCTCTCACTCACACACACACACACACACACACACACACACACACACACACACACACACACACACACACGCAAGGGTACCGACCTTATTTGGTGGGGCGCCAGGAAGTCCTCCGTGGCAGCACTGTGGTGCACAGCAGCATTAGGACCCACACAACAATGTGTGCAAGGGCCGAGGGGTGTGTGTGTGTGCATGTGTGTGTGTGTGTGTGTGTGCATGTGTGAGTGTGTGTGTGTGTGTGTGTGGGTGTGTGTGTGGGTGTGTGTGTGTGTGTGTGTGTGTGTGTGTGTGTGTG
>JAOPUD010000009.1:13192005-13209318 GCA_027122715.1 Trisopterus minutus
TGTGTGTGTGTGTGTGTGTGTGTGTGTGTGTGTGTGTGTGTGTGTGTGTGTGTGTGTGTGTGTGCGTGCGTGTGTGCGTGTTCCCATGTACATTTTTTTTTGTCTTTGTTTTCTTCAGTCAAAATTCATGATTCCGGCTCTCTTCATGATTCCGGTCTGGATTCATTTTAAAATAGCCAGCCTTGAAGCTGGGAACGCCTGGCCGAGCCAGCCATGCTTTTGCTTTTGTTTTGCCCCCACCTGGTCTGCTTGCAGTGTTGTGTCGCTCGCTACCACTGTACCATCGTCTCACCAACACTGCGGAGCGTGGCAAAGGGTCAGACGGGACATTGGACGTTGAATGTTTTGGTGCCTCCCTGAGGCAATGATGGGGTTTGTGGTACAAATACATGTGTGGTGTTTAACCCCTCTAACTTTCCAGAGAAATATTGGATTAGTATTCAAGGAAGGTTTTTTTGGGGGTGTTTCGACACCTGACAGATGATTATTGATGCGGTTACTTGGGCAGGCCACTGAGTATGGAATCAGAAATGTTTTTGTTTATGTGAATGTGAGGGGAACACTATTTTAGGGAGTGTCTGCACTTTCCGTTGGTTGTAAAACACTCGTTCCCCAGTGTCTCTCACAGATATAACTACAGTGCAATAGTTTATTCTTCTACAACCCTGATACTGTTCTCCCTAAAGGCAAAGTCAAACATCCCTTCCCTCTTATTTCATATTTTTATATTATATACGATATGAGCCTAATTCTATACGACGAAAGGAAAAGAGTGCCGAATATGTCCTTATTGTATATAGAGCAGTGTTTATTGATTTTATTTAATTTATTGCAAATGTCAGGGACCTGCTTTTCTTACACAGTTGTGGAAGTGCCAATCCTGAAGGGATGACTGGATGTATTTGCCAAAAATGGGCCACGATTGTTCCCTGAGGTTTGTTGAGATATCAATCTTCAGTTAGGGGAAAAAGCACTTTTGATTATTCTGTAAACTTTATTTAAATTCAGGTTGTGGCCACAACATAATTTGTAATCTATATGTAGAATTACAACCATGTTGTATTCAAAGAGCCCACATCTAGTTCTGAGCAATGATTGAGGTACTGGGTCACAATTTGTTTCGTTAGATTAGAAAGTATGTCTTCTATGATCATCATGTTATAATAATAAAATATCATTGTTAAAGTTTAATTAACCTTTGGTTAATTCACCTTTACCTTTTGGTTTTGATATTATGTTCCAAAACGTTTTGGTTTTTATTTTGTTTTTGTATTACATTTGAGAAAAACCCTATTCTGTCCTGACAAATTCAATTGTTGACATTGAGATACACAGAAATAATAATTGTCTGATGGTAGCCTGTTTGATTTGAGTTTGTGGTCATAATGAATATTTGTTGAAAAATGAAAGTTAACTGCTGTAATTTTGGGTGGAGGATGCTTATTCAAACAAACACTCATTTAACAAAAAACTTTTTATTAAAGAGTTAGCAAGGGGCTACAAGGTTGTATGAAAATCGGACAATCCTATGAAATGACCAAAGAGCGGGCATGATACATAACTTAATCACTGTCCAAAATGCTCATAAACAATTGCGAAATTGAGGTAAGTGTAGGCCTAGGGTATTTTGCCTTGTCACACTGTCATGGAAGTAAGGTGTTTGAATACTGCTATAGTAAAGAGTATGATTTTAGGATCTCTATTCTCTTTATGTATAGACTGATCGTGATTGCAGACTTGAGTCAGCAGAATACAGGGTGTTGTGCCAAATTCTCAACAGATAATTTTTCTCCAAATCAACGTTTACATTTATCCAATTTGAATTGACGCAAGCAATACATCATGGACAAAAGATAGATGTAAGGGGATATTTTATTTTATCATGTGTTTTGTTGAACTTCTGGTTCGTCTGGCTATCAATAGACCTGAATGATGCCTATTACTACATGTAGACTACAGTAGCCTACTGTAGTGTTCCTAAATATGATTTTCATTTCGGCTCTCGGTTTATACTGTACTTTTAACGCAATTTTCATTGTAATTGTGTCTCTTAGTCCACAAAGTGGATCAAATTAAGTGAAATAAAAAATATTTTCACATTTCCATTTGTTGCATTGATATATTATTTCTGGTACACATGGGTATACCAGAAAGGGTCCAGTACATATTAATTCCTGTAATTGTTTCATGAATGCATAACAATTCCAACTGCAAAAGGAAACAAATAGGAAAATAGCATGCCATTTAAGGTGTATTTTAAAGGGTTAGTACTACTATAACAGTACTACTAGTAGTACTGTCATATTATATATAGAGCCCATTTAAATATGTATTTTCGATATATTTAAAATATAAATATGCATATATATATTCTCTCTCTCTCTATATATATATATATAAATATATATTATAGTTATGCCATAGGATGGATGCCACCCATGCTTGATGCAGAAACAAAACAAAGGGCGCCCCCTACAGTTTGCGTCTCTACCCGGAAAAATAGACCCAGTGGAATTTCCGGTGACGTCGCTGCGCAGCGAGCCCATAACAGGTCTGCAGCTGTCTGAGAGCAACAATAACAAGACGAGCTAAGCGGTCCGAAGGGGTTTTAAACCTCGATACACGATTAAGACACTACCTACAGCTGAAATTGAACCAAATACAGGCAAATATGTGGTTGTCGAATTAACTCTGGCCTACGCTTCTTTATTCTCCTACTCGGTGGGACGTCGCTGGGCACCGCGGAAGAAACGCCGAGATTCGGTCCTACGAGGAGTAGCGGAGCTCTGGGCTGCAACTGGGTCATTGGGCCTCTCGGTTGTTAAGTTGGGGACCTCCGTTTTCCCCATTTCCCCGTCGTACCTTCCGTTCTTTTGAATCCGCATATTGTCATCCGCATAACATACACCAGTACCATGCAGGCCAACGGGGCAGGACAGGACCCAGGTTCAGAGCTGTCCTGCCGGACCAGTGCGCAGAACGGCGAGGGGTCGTCCGCTGGGGGAGCTCACGCCAATGGACTCGTCTCACTCACAAACAATGGAAACTCTGTCAGTGACAACAACGGCCTGTCGGACCAGGCCGAGGAGTCCAACAACACCAACGACGTCAATTCCACCGTAAAGAAGAAGAAGCGTCTCTCGCAGTCCGAGGAAGACGTCATCAGGCTAATAGGGCAGCATCTCCACGACCTGGGGCTGAAGTGAGTCTCCAGCTTAGTCAGCCGTTATGTCATTCTCCCTCACCAAGGCTGTGTTGCCTGCCTCCCTCAATTAGATATGTTTCTCACCTCCCAGGACAATTAATGTAAATTTATGAATGTAAATTCAAAGATCGAATTATACGATTACACTTTTCTGTACTCATGACATTAATGTCAACTAGGAGACCGTTGCAAAATGTTCCAGCGATTACTCTCAAACAATCTGCCTATTTATCTTTTTGAATAATATAGTTATACAAGTCCACACATTGTCATTCACATACAGCAGCATACAGCAGATTGCCAGTGACACAATGTCCCATCTGATCTGATCAAATGTTCCTGCACAGCTTTCTCTGAGTCACTCGCTTTTCCACATGTCATGTATACATAAAGTTCCAATTAACATTCTTCTCCCTGCAGTCAAACGGTGGACATGCTCATGCAGGAGTCGGGCTGTCGCCTGGAGCATCCCTCCGCCACCAAGTTCAGGAATCACGTTATGGAAGGAGAATGGGACAAGGTTGATGCTGCTTTTAATGTTTTTTTATTTATTTTGTTAGTCCACAGTGTTGAAAGTATTTGGTCTCATATGTATTCCATTTTAAAATGGCATGTTTCCTGTTCTTGGATACATAATGAGGCATACATGCTCCTATTGTATCGTCAGGATGCGAGGAGGGTGTAACCTTCCTTCAATCTTTTTCCTAATGATGCTGGTGGTGCTGTCTTTTATTTAGGCTGAGAGTGACCTGAATGAGCTGAAGGCATTGATGCACTCTCCCAGTGCGATTGTGGTACGTTGCTCACTAGTAGCCTGCACTTTTGCAAAGCTGTTTGGTTAGAAATGCCTTGGATGCAAAGTTTGGCAACAAATATTCACTCACTGACAAATGATGGAATGATGGAATAACCTTCTGACAACACATATATAAACATGAACATATATAAATGCATACAACCCATAGGTTTGTCTTTGTAATTTGATCCCAATATGTTCTCCTTGCTTCCTTTGTCCGCAGCGTATGAAGTTTCTGCTGCTGCAGCAGAAGTATCTGGAGTACCTGGAGGACAGCAAGGTTCTTGAGGCCCTGCAGGTTCTCCGGGCTGAGCTCACGCCCCTGCAGTACAACACAGAGCGGATCCACGTCCTGAGTGGGTAGGTCGTCGGGCGCTCCGAGGTTATTCTCCTGGTCTTTGTTGTTGTCCTTCTTCGTTAACCGGCGTAAACAGCTCACAGGAAGCAAGAGAATGCAAATGACACTGTGGTAGACTTGGAAAAATATAACCATTTATGATCCTCTCTCAGGCTTGTGTGGCTGTTGTCTCGGTGGAAGAAACTACAATTAGTGACACATCGTTTTATTGATTGTATATCATTTTTCATTTTGGACTCAATGAAATCAGTCCACTGACGGCCTGTCTGTGGACTTTGCACTGTATTGTTTAGTATTAATATCACGCTGGTGATGTCCTGTGTTCCCTTTGGAAGATACCTGATGTGCAGCAACGCTGAGGACCTAAAAGCTAAAGCTGAGTGGGAAGGCAAGGGCAGCCCCTCCCGTACCAAGCTACTGGACAAGCTACAGAGTGAGTGAGGCCAGAGCTAGGGTGGCTTCATACTGGCCATTCTTTATTATCTGCCATTTTAGCTTGGGTTGCCATGTATTCATATGGGGTAATAGGGGAACTATCTAATATAGTTCATGATTTATCTGTGTCCACATTGGATCATCATTTATATAAAATATATGGAAGAGTAATAAATCCCTATATTTGTAATGTTTAGAAGTGGCATTAACTCATTTTTAAAGGACGGGATCTAAAAATGTGTAAAATAACCATGATCTATCACAGAGGGATGTATCCACTTCACACCTACAAAATAACTTCCCAAGGAAATGTGAAATGTACATCTCAAAGTGAGCTAATGAGCTCAGACTTGGTAAGACTCTGGTCTGAATCATCCTATTACTGTGGCATGCAGTTTTTACTCTCCTCAAAGTCCGAGACACCTCAGCTTCATTCAGCTAAACCTGCGCAATCATTTAAGTGTGCGGTAATTGGTCACCCACTTGGCTACGTAGCCAGGAGGGAAAATAGACTTCAACCACTAAATTGGCTTTAAGCAACAGAAGGTGATCGATAGACTGAAATCACTGAGTTGACGTTGCTGAGCCAACTTCATTTTGTGATGCTTAACCAATTGATGATGTAACAATGATACCCCGAGAACCCTTACAAACATAACTAATAAATTATTCTATGATTACAAGTCAGGGTTTTCTGTTGTCCATCACTGACAGTGGAGGATTATAACTTTGAGCTTTTTGACTCATTCATGTGACTCATCCTGGAAGATTGTGGGCGAAGTCCAAGTCCCACCCCTCATACTCCCTCATTTGAATCAGTGGGGAGGAAGACAGCCAGGGGAACTTCTTCCTCAGCCCCTGTCCTTTTCCTTCTGGTCCTCCCCCTTCCAGCCTACCTGCCTCCCTCGGTGATGCTGCCCCCCCGCAGGCTGCAGACTCTGCTGCGTCAGGCAGTGGAGCTGCAGAGAGAACGCTGCCTTTACCACAACACCAAGATGGACAGCGGCATGGACTCCGTCTCCCTGCTCCTCGACCACGCCTGCAGCAGGTCCAAATTCCCCTTCATCTCCTACAGCCCACTACTCCATTTACTCATATCCTACACCTACACTCTACTCACTTCACTCATGTGATACACAATCTACCCAATACGTAGAGACTAGATCACGACGGGAGATTAATGTATGACAGCAGGGGGGGGTCTCCAGTGGTTTATTATAAGTTACTTTCTAAAATTGTTTTAATCAAATTTAGTCTGCTGAAATGACCATATTATTCTGTAGCGTTTTCAGTACATTGTGTTAGCATTGTCAAGGAGACATCTGGTAGATAGCTGTATGTGATGGTGTGTTTTATTTATTGTTGGATTTGAAACGCATTGATTGAGAACCGAAGGAACATCATTGATTTATCAGAATCAAGTATTGTATAAGTTGTGAATAAAACATGAAGGGATGTCCTGTGCTGGAAAATAATGTACATTAGCACATTTAGTGACATATTTGTGTGACATATGTAGCGAGTGAATTACTTTCACTCAACCCTAGCTGATTCTGTTCACTTTGCCGCAAACAACAAGGTCATTCACGTCTCTCCCTCTGCAGGAAGCAGTTCCCCTGCTATACCCAGCAGGTCCTCACTGAGCACTGCAACGAGGTGTGGTTCTGCAAGTTCTCCACCGACGGCACCAAGCTGGCCACGGGATCCAAAGACACGACAGTGATTGTATGGCAGGTTGACCCGGTAAGTTGTTCACTTAAACTAAGCGATGGGCCGTCAGACCGTCTGACACAGAGGAGGGTCTCGGGTGTAGTGGTATCAGGGGTGCTATATGACTAGTTGTTGTTTGCCAACAGGAGAGCCACCAGCTGAAACTGATGAAGACCCTGGAGGGTCACGCTTATGGCGTGTCCTACTTGGCGTGGAGCCCCGACGATGTCTACTTGATCGCTTGTGGCCCTGATGACTGCTCTGAGCTTTGGCTGTGGAATGTACAGGTAAATCATGGTCAACACACATCAACTATGGTCTAACACCGCTATAGGGCTGATGTAGGTCAGATCTGAGAGTTGTAAAGAGAGAGCAAAAAAGAACAGAAGGGAGCAAGGCGTAGAAAAGAAACCCAAAAGACGGTTGCCTGGCTCTCTGCTTCATCCCCTCCTCACATTTTTTCTCCATTGAAGGAAGAACCGCTTAAGGTTGGCTTTTGCAGTTCTAACATTTCACTCAAATGTTAGTTCTTCTCTTCTAAGTCTCTCCTACAGCGCATTTCCAGGCTGGTATTCCATTTCCAAGAATCACTTTCAACATTAAAAACCCAATAGCACCGGACATGTTCCATCATCGCTGCCTTTGGTGTTCTCCGTGCAGACAGGGGAGTTGCGGACCAAGATGAGCCAGTCTCACGAGGACAGCCTGACCAGCGTTGCCTGGAATCCAGATGGCAAACGCTTCGTCACGGGGGGCCAGAGAGGCCAGTTTTACCAGTGTGTGAGTATCCATCGCACCACAGACGCTACCAACGCACCACATGCTGTCCATGCCCAAAGGCCCTAATGTGTGGGTCACATGTACAGTGCATGCATGTATGCACTTTCTGAAAGGAATTGGGCCAGTTTGTTACAATCACCCATTAAGACTTAATTGTCAGTATGTACTGTAAATCAGACATGATTTTTGTTCAACTCCCTCCCCTTTCGAGGAGTTCCAATGGACAGTTGGCAGGCCATTGACATCCATTATATTCCAAACAAGTGTTTAGCATCTCCCATAGCTGTATTTTAGTTTTGTCCAATTTAAGTCGGCGCATCTGAAACTGCCCAGGCTCAGTAGCTTTCTCCAATAGTGCACACAAACCACCACGACATGCACCACTGTGCATGCTCACGGGTGTCGAGACTGAGGCACACATTTAGAATTCTGAGCAGGGATATTGGTTGAGCAAGATCGTGGCAGAGTCCAAAGCAACATCAAAGCCGCAACGCAATCAAACAAAACTAATTCAATGATATAATACCACATGATCCTGATTGGTCAATTACATTCAATGGTCGTGCATTATCTTCCGATAAGGGGACACCATTAGCCACCAATTAGCTACAAATCGTCAAATAGAACTTATGACCAGATGTTTCCTTGACAACAACAAAACAATATGCTTGAAGCACCACAGACAAATATTTAATTTCCATTTATTAAGTTGTTAAAAACAATACCGTCATAGATTATTGTAATCACTGTTTGTAACTGTGGTGTGATAGTGATATAAACCACTTTGTGGCCTTATTTGAAAATAATGTACTTGAGCACCTCGGCCTCGTCTCGGCCTGATCCCCACCTCAGACGCACATTGTTTCCCAATAAAGGGACACCACATTATTAGTACACATAACAGTTATTATTGTTTTACTAACAAACCCGTGTCTGGGTGTGTGCAGGACCTGGACGGGAACCTGCTGGACTCGTGGGAGGGCGTGCGTGTCCAGTGCCTGTGGTGCCTCAGCGACGGCAGGACCGTGCTGGCATCCGACACGCACCAGCGCATCCGCGCCTACAACTTTGAGGACCTGACGGACAGAAACATGTGAGTCTCTCTGGACTGCTGCTTAACCGCCGCCAGGTCGGGAGCAGAACAGCGCTGGGTTTTGAAACTAGACAACTCAAACCCCCCCCCCCCCAATCTGCTCGTGTGTCATTCACGTCAGATCCGGTTTTGCCGGTCTATGTGGTTTTTAATAGACAGATTGAATGTGTATCTGATCACTTCACAGAGTGCAAGAGGACCATCCGGTTATGTCTTTCACTGTCTCCAAGAACGGGAGGCTAGCACTGCTGAACGTTGCCACTCAGGTGAGGGAGCAGCGTGCCGTTGTGTCTGTGTCTAAGCCTGAGTATGAAGACGTGTTTTTCAATCTGGGTGTGTGTGTGCATAAAGATGATTTGTGTGGGTTTACTTTCCACATCATGTCTCAAAGCTCTTGGTAATGGAGGCCTCTATGAGTATCAGTCATTGCAAGACAGAGGCTGAGTGTTTTGTGAGGACCTTCAGTATCATGTTGCTCTGTGTTTTCAGGGAGTCCACTTATGGGACCTGCAGGACCGTGTGCTTGTCAGAAAGTATCAAGGAGTGACCCAAGGATTCTACACCATCCACTCCTGTTTCGGTGGACACAATGAAGACTTTATTGCCAGTGGGAGTGAAGGCAAGGAATAATTAAATCACATATTAAACAGGAACTAAACAGACTGTGTACGAACTATGTACTAATACTCACGCTTCTTATAGTCCATAAAGCAATTCAAGCAGATTCACAGAGGCCATTATTTTAATAAGATTTATTTATATAAATGAAATCAAAGAATCGTTATCTAATCTGTCACACTATTAGACATTTTTAAGCTTAATATGTCATCAGCTCATTTGAATTTGTTATCAGTATTCAAACATTTCTTACACTGCAAAGCACAATCATGGGATATCCCCACACGCACATTTGCTGAAGTCCCCAGACGATGCATCCCTTAGTGCTGTGGGTGTGAAACACAGGAGGAATTTTCAGCTGCCCATTGCTCAATGCAGAATTGAGTTTGGACTCGGGCGGATGAGTAGGATGTGGAGCGAAGACACAGGACCTCAAAAACCTAAAGACGGCTTATGAGAAACTGCCTTATTATTTTGTTTTCGTTTTCTGTAGCATGGAAAGTGATCAAAACCTGCCCCTTTCCCAATTCTTCCCAGACCACAAAGTTTACATATGGCACCGGCGCAGCGAGCTGCCCATCGCAGAGCTGTCGGGCCACACTCGCACCGTCAACTGTGTGAGTTGGAACCCCGTCGTGCCAGGCCTGCTGGCCAGCGCCTCGGACGACGGGACCGTCCGGATCTGGGGGCCCGCCCCTTTCCAGGACGTCCAGGACGCAGACGGGCCGAATGGTGCGAGGTGGAGTCACTTGTTTTTAGTGAATAGTGATAAGGTGGCGCTAGATGATCCGTGTTTGTGTGTGGGTGTGTCTGCTTTAGCACTCCTTTGAAAATGGCACATGAGTGAAAGCTGCGAAACAAGTTCTTGACTAGCCTGGATATATTGAAACAAGGCACACAGGTTTTGCATGTTTCAATCTGAAGCAGTCCACATCGCTGAACCAACAACCAAAGAAATTAAGAGATTATCCCGTCTCATTTTTGTATAATGTTTTACACATTTCCCTGAACCCATTGCATAGTACTGAGCTGAAGTTCAGGAATGGTTGATTGTTGTCGAGCAGGGTGTTAAACCTCTCTCATTTTGCTCTTCCAGAATGCAGTAGCATGGACAGCTGATGGTTGGCACCCATCTTGAGGACCTGCTTTTTCCCCTGACGTCACAGATGGAGAGAGAGAGCGTTGAGACTCCGTTAAAGACTCTGTTGAAGCTAAGAGACTTTTTTTTTTTTTTTTACAGCTGCCTCCAGGAGGCAGGGCCACTGGTGCTGTTAGCTGGGCCGTGACATCACACGGAGATGTCAAAAATACAAGAAGAAAAACAAAACAAAAGAGTCAAGTCCATTCAAGTCGGAAGCCTGGGTCAGCAGGAAACGTTGGTTTGAAAAAAAAATGGCATCAGGCGCCACCTCCTGTCTGGTGTTTGGACCCTTTCCCTCTCTAAATGGACCACCCATGTACCATCGATCCACCTTTCAGAATTATTTATTATCAATGATATTATTTATTCTCCTGATTAATCCGTTGAGTGGTTCACGTAGCTGCTGAGTAGCAGTGCGTGGCGCAGGTGTTTTTTCGTCGCAACCTCATTTGTTGTTCTGAGAGTCATCGCTGGCAGCGACTCCAACGGCATGACCATCCTGTTTGTTCCCCCACCTCCATCAACCGGGAGTGTGAGAGATTTTAATTGGATGCTATACTCCCAGAAGAAAATCGTAAAAAAACTTTATTTTAATGTCTTTGTGCATTTTAACCCTTGTCATTTGTTTGATTATGTGTGATTTAGCATTATTTTTTTGAAGGGGGTTGGTGTTGGGGGAGTGAGGGTGAGTATAAGATATAACAAATCTGCAGAAGAGCTCCAATCTGGGTTAACGGGTCATTCCACTTTCTGTCGCCTCAAATTATTTTCAACCAATCATGTTGCTGGATGCTGGGATCTGTAGCCATGGATTACATGAAATGGATCACTACTAGAAACAACCTTACCGGCGGAAACACAACAAACGTGATATGGCTGAACATTAATCTCGGATCTTGAAGAGGACTGATAATTTAAACTAAAGAATTGTCGTATCCCTCCTTGGGACAACAGTGAACACAAACTCGGCAGCAAACTAATCTTTTCCTCTACCTGGTTGTAGGACAAGTTAAAACATTCTGTCCGGACACCAACCTCCTTAGACAAAGTGTCCGGAGAGCTTGAAGATCCAACCTGTGAAGTATACTGGCTACTGTAGAAATACATTTGTTAAGATTTTCTTCTGAAACCTTGTTGCCCCTCGTCGATGAGTTTCTCTTCGGAAGAATATCTCTGTTAAACAAAGGAAACACTGCGTCCGCCCCTCACATTTACTGGGTTCGGGCCAAGGTGCTGTAGTTTCCCCCCCCCCGCAGAAGTTTGGCTATAGCATAGTCAAAGTTCTGGATCCGAGATTAGGTGAGAGGTTACACCGTGTTTTACAGCAGTGTTGTATGTCTGCGATATACCTGTTGAAGCATGTACAGTGGGTTTAGCTTCCTTCTAAGAATTATATAGGAGCTGTCGTCGTCGTGGAATATAAAAAGAGCTATAGTTGGAAAAGGATGATCTGTTTTGACTCGGCTGTTAACCTTACCCTCTGCACTGTGGGGTTAGCTATATATGATAATGCTGTTTTGTCATCCTGGTCTGTTTGTGAGCCATAGTTCTTCCCTCGTCATCATCACCCCTGACACTTTCTCCTTGCCTTCGGTGAGTGTGTGTGTATGTGTGCTCTTCCTCCAACCACATCTTTTTATTTTGCTTGTGTCTTTCTCGTTCTCATTTACAGGTTTTTATTTGTATTTTTAATCACAATATGTGTGTTAAACTAATATAATGTATTGAAATCTTTATCACATCTAGATGGCCACATTCATTTCATCCATCTTTTTCCACTCCGATGGAGTTAAAAAGCATCAGTTGATCACATTGCACATTTGGTATGTGTGTCATTCCTATATATGAATTTGTACAAAGTGGGTCCCTAAGGAGATTGAGACCCACAACCCTACCAGTTACGGTGTTCTTTGTAGTATGTGCTGTATATTTCTATGTTATGGCATGTATTATGAGGCTGCTGCAGGCAGATCTTCACCGCATTAGAAAATGTGCCTGCTCAGAGGGCATACGAGCCACCAGCAATCTGTCACTGAACATTACACACAGTAGTGGTACACACAAAAAATAGACGTACCTGCATACAATATCAAACACTAAATAATCACAGATGTGGTGAACTAGGTTGTGCTTATGCAAGGTTTCTTTTTACGTTTACTTAAGAATACTTTGGGGGCTTCATGTGTTTTCTTTCCTTTGTGGTAAGCGTTATTGGCAAAAGCTTAAAAAATGACATTCGTGGTCAGGTTTGCCAGAATTCATTTTACATTTAAATGTATTAATTAAATGATTGTACTGTTACGTATTGTGTAGGAGAAGTGTTATGTATGCATATTTTCAATAAAGCATTCAGGGTTTTAAAGTGTAAAAAACACATTGTCCACTCGTGTTGATCACGGTTCAATCTGACTATCAATTTAGGGTTTTGAAAGTGCAAGCCATTTTAGTGGTTATGTTCACAATCACTCCACCCTAATTTGCAGGCTGCATCTGTGTATGAACATATACATAAAACAAAATGATTCAACCTCATTCAAATTTATTAAACTCCAAATGGTGAACAGTTGTGAGCCAATTACAAATGGGAATGAACATGAACAATTGAAGAACACCGCAGATCAGTTCAAGCAGTTAATTATAGTCTCTCAAGTTGGAACACCCGCAGGTCTGAATACTGATGCTTAGCGTGTTGATTTTATGTTGTACTCCCAAGGTCAATAAGACAATAAGAAAATACTGGAGTGCATTTAAGTTTTTTCTTAATTGGATGTGTATTCCCCTGAGAAACCTTTTGAATGTCAGATGAGTCTGCCAATGATTGGGGTTTGAAGATGTTCACATTCACCCACACCATTTGGTTATGATCAGGTCATTCGGAAAGCCTTGACGTCCACCAACTATGTAGCCTCACTATATCCATGAAGTAGAGACAGCTCCATACACTGAACCACTTCTCTGTGGATAAAAAAAGAATTTAAATAACAAAACATATGGATAAAAAAGTGATCATTTCTTTAGATCTGCCCCCATTACTTTCATTTCATTTACTAGCAGTAAGTAAATTATACATTTACACATTATTATTAGACCATGGCAAGAATGTTAAAGATCACAAAAAAAAAAAAGGATTTTCATGGTGAAAGGAATAAACTGATGTGATTGCCACCCACTGCCAAGGTAAACAGTGCAAGCAATGCTTTGGATAACCACAGTCCCATGTACCAGTGCATTAAATATGCAGCTAACCAGCTTTCCTGCAAAAATAAACATCCAACCAAAATAATACAGGCAACAAAATGTCTGTCAACACATTCAGGCATGATTCAGATTTATGGACCATCATCTTTTTCTTTAGGGGGGAAGGCTGGGAAATCCTAAGAGATCCAGTGGTGGAGTGTGATGCTGCTCTGACCTCAACTAAGGGCTTGTATGCATAGAGCTTGTTAGAACAGAATCAGAGACCTGCAAACTTAAGAACCAATATCAACCCCTTACAAACTGAACGGCAGAGTAGTTGTGGTTCAGTGAAACCGTTTTGTGCAATGTTCTATGCATACAGGACCAGACTCATCTTCAAAACCCATGATAACGAGGCATTTGGCAGCGTGTGTCAGGAGGCTTCCCACAGAGGTCAATCGTTGATTAGTGCCAGGATCATGCTGAGAAGAAAAGAGTGACCAATATCAGAACAAAGGCCATTGAAAATCTGGTATGCACCAAGCTAAATGCTGTCGAGTCTTATCATTCTCACCTGTACAAATAGATGAAGAAGCAGAGCAAGTGGAAGCCGAGTTTGATCATCGCCTCCTTCATGTGGGACTTCAGTTGCCCCCTGTTGTGGATCTCAGTCGGGTCAAAGACCCCCATATTACCCAATGGTACCTTAACATACCTGCAATTTAAACATTGATTAGAGGAAATCGTCAAGTGCCTTCAGGGCAAGACTACACAGTCCAAAAAAATGTATTGGGCTGAATCATGGTCTCACAAATCAGATGGAACCTAGTTTGGTGTAGTTTAACATTTGGCTGAATCCTAACCATAACTAGATGCCTTTAAAAAACAAAACATAACATTAAAGAGTGCAAGGGGATTACCTGTAGAGATCCCATGCAGCTACAGGCAGGTTGAGGATAAGGATGAACCAGTGCATAGACACCATCATCAGCACAGTCGTTAGGCTTTGGCCAATCAACTCGGGTATTACCCACTGTGTAAAAGAAATGTTATATTTGTAATATAAATTTTGATCTCGAAGTATGTTGAAACGGGTTCAAGCTATTGCCAAACAAAGCTTCAATGGGGAAAAGTCACATACTACTGTGTCAGTATCAAATGCAACTGACTGCAAGAAACAATATAGGAAGTGAGGACTTACTTTGTTCAGTTTGGAACAGCAAGCTCTGGCATTAATGTAGTCACATTCTAAATCAGACAGGGTTATAATCTGGACATCAAGTTAAGGTACAACCTAGTTATATTCATATTATAGTTGCACATGCCAGGTGCCATTTAAAAAATCACGAGAATAATTGATGCTGAAGGACAATAAGTCCCATGTGTTCACACCCGGCCTGATGTCAAAGCGTCGCTGCGTGCTCTGAATCACGTACAAGTAGAGCCTTCAGATATGTCAAGATAACTGTCTATGGTCTGCATGACCTGCAAACAAGAAGTATTGCTTCATGAAGTCTCCCTAGATTCTCGGTTCAAGTAGTTTAGCCAAGAATGGCTTAGATCAGCTTTTGGACAATTGGAGCTCTTAGGAAAAGGTTAATGTATTTTAGTTAAGAATGGCAAGTTAAGTTAAGAATGAAACACATCGGACGGAGACTCCTCAGCTTGTTGACACTTGTAGCACAGCGGCTAACCGGAAGCTACACGACTGCCTTTCTAGTCCGCTACAGGATAATAACCCATATAATGCATGGATTTGCCGGCTGTTTTATGATCAAAACGGGTTGAAATGCTGCACAGACACACATACAGGAAAAGGATACAAAGTACACAGACAGAAAAATCAATGCACAACAGTCGACCAGCGACACGATAAACACCGCCGCCTCCATTTTCCGCCTTTTTTCCTTGATTTGTCATCACTTCCGGCGGGGCGTATGGGGGCAAAAGGCAGTGGCTCCGCCTCCTAGCGTTCTCCATCGACCTGCACATATTGTAACCAGATATAATAAAATAAAAATGCACTTTCTGTAAATAACCAAATCACCTTTAGATAATAAAGACAACAATGAGGAGTGGTACAGTTGACATTTAGAAATCAAGCTTCCTTCTCAGTGGTTGATGAATACACGTCATTATTATGTTAGCGTGTCTATTTCATGGATGTAAGAGGGTCCAGTGCTATTTACAGCCATTTTCTCTCTAAATAGTTATTAGAGGGTGTTATAGTCCTTTTTAATTTCCTTGGTCATGTGCAGTCGTTTGGACTTCAAGGAGTGTGAAAGTAATGCAGTAGGCATCACACACGCGTCCATCTCACACATGCAACATGTCGCATCTTCAACTTTCTCAGGCCACTGCATTAAAGGCTAAATGGTGCACACTATGCACAAGTATACTGTACACATGTTCAACATTTATTTGAATAAAGAAATCGATGTTTATTAAAGAATGATGATGATGATGATGATGATGATGATGATGTGGCGCCATGGGAACGCCAATCACGTGCTCACGTCGGATTAACGTTTTAAACGTGTGACGTCGCACATGGGCTGGGTCAGCGCGAACAAATCCGACATAAATATTGGGAGCGACACGCCACACAGACAGCCCTTTAAAGTAAGAGCATCTTTTTATGCGTTACACCCCATATAAATGAGTTATCTTGAATAGCCTCGTGATGCGGCGTGATCCGTCCTAGAAAACAGGAGGAGAATTAGGTTGCGTCTCATAGGCTGAAACCAGGGCGCAATAAACCCTTTAAGTACTGCAGAAATGTGTCACCGGTGTGTAATTCATTGGATAATGCCTTCGATAATTTTTTTATAGTCGTTTCTGTGTTAGGTTTTTACTTGAATATGTATATATGTGTAACTGAGTAGCCTCATAGCATCATATGTTCCAAATTAAGCCAATTGCTGTTTTGCAATGTACGTCACAATTGCCGTATGAGAAGAGATGCCTTTCGTTAATTAATAATTTGACATTCAAGCGATTTGTTTTTTCAACCGGTGGGATTGAGGACGCGTCTCGTCAGCGTCCCGTTCTGTTGTGTCTGTCAGGAGGATAACACGTGATAACAGTTTACTGATCACATTGGTCACTGTTGCTGCTCACTGCTCTTGTTTTGTTTATACATCATGTCGTCGTGTTGTATAGCGTCATGTCCGATATTACAACGACCCACGTCTCATATTACCTTGTCCAATCACACTCATCAACACTGTGATGTGTTCGTGTGAATCAACCTCATTGGTGTCTAAAAATAAGTTCACGGCCATCACAGTCATGGCCTACAATGCTCCAAGGTTTATTGTGGCCCACTTGAGTGATACAATGTTATGAAACATTGATTTAAACATGGAATATTATTTTAATTAAGCTCTAAAATCAATTATTCTGCTCTCAGCATTCTG
Source organism: Trisopterus minutus (assembly GCA_027122715.1). Classification (NCBI taxonomy): domain Eukaryota; kingdom Metazoa; phylum Chordata; class Actinopteri; order Gadiformes; family Gadidae; genus Trisopterus; species Trisopterus minutus. The sequence continues at coordinate 13,208,738 of JAOPUD010000009.1, forward strand.
TACAGTTTTCTTCCCATACTAAAATAGTCAACATGCAGGTTGAACTTGAGCTCCTGCCACTGCCTTCCGCCAAGGCACCAGTGGAGTTGCTCTTAATACTATGTGGAACTGCTCCTACATCACCAAGAAAATCGATGCAAAATCAAAGCATTTCAACAATTCTTTATATTTGTTCACATATTTTAGACGTTAGTTCTTGAATAAGCCTTCTTATTTTATTCTAGTTCCAAATTCTCTCAACCATCCCTGTGCAAATATTTTTTTTAAATCTCTATTGTCACTCCAGACTGACCCAACACAACGACCACCGCGAGCATGTCATACGGCAGAGTGGACAGCTACCGGTCCCAGCCCCGGGACTTCAGCAACCTCACCCAGACATGCAGCAGCAACATCCAGAAAATCACACAGAATAGTAAGCCACACACACACGCACGCCTGACTGACTGACTGACTGTGACTGACTGACTGACTGACTGACTGACTGACTGTGACTGACTGACTGACAAACACACACACACACACACACACACACACACACACACACACACACACACACACACACACACACACACACACAC
>JAOPUD010000009.1:13357493-13372284 GCA_027122715.1 Trisopterus minutus
ACACACACACACACACACACACACACACACACACACACACACACACACACACACACACACACACACACACACATAAGAGGCACTGAAGTTAGTTTATTATTGATGTTAATAGCAAAATGGATGTTTAAGAAAAAATGACAAGGTATATTCTGCTTTGTCCGTTGTGTGTCTAACAGATAGAACTAATTTAATTTTCTCCACTTTGTTTCGGTCACGGATGCAAGACAACAAATGTGTACTGCTTGTTAGCCAGCAGGATGTGGCAACATTATGTTTCCCAATCCTGGCCAACTGAATACAATACATTTTTCACTTGCAAAAAATAGCCAAAAATGAGTGCCTATTAGTGTATGAAATGGGCCAGTAAGCATATAGTTTCTGAATGTAAATGGAATCACAGCTGCCTATGCTGGTCACAACATGGGGATGGACATTTGGACAACCTCCACTGATTTCAATATTGTGTTTGTTTCTTCCTAGTGGCTTGCTCCAATGGCTGTCAAAGGCGGTTAAACTGAGGCTGTTAAATAAGGACCATCAGTGTATAGCAGCAGGGCAATAGCAGTCGGCAGCACAACATTCCCATTCCCCACCAACCAAGCACCGGTGGTGTCTCCTTTGGTGTGGAAGTGCATTCCAATTTGATTCGCAAACCATTGTTTGTGTTTCAAATGTAAATATATTTTTGTGCAAATGCAATATCAATAGATGTGTTTGATCGGTACAGTGGACTGGTGGATTTTGTGGGGATTCAAGCCAAGCTCATGCAAATGTATTGCTGGTAGGGCCATGTTTGTGAGAGTAATTTGCCTTATCCTGTTTCCTGTCCCTGTTTAAAGCTCCGCCGTCAAGAGAAATCGGGTTGTTTCAGAAATATGTAACTCAGTATTAGCTTCTTTTTTTTCTATTATTGTGGTATCCTTTGCCTTATATCTTTCCCTTTACTTACAACACAGACAAACAACAAAACAAAGGCATCTTTGTGTCTTGTTTGCGTCTTTGTTGTTGTTCTATTTGAAACTGGTTTGCTTCACAAATCAGTTTATTTCTGCATAGCAGTTGGTATAGAGCTATTCAAATTAAGATTTAATCAAGACCTCAATATTTTGATATTTTTTCTTGAAACCAAGAATGTCTTATATTATTATTGTATAATATTGTTAGGATTACTAATCAAAAGGTATGTAGACCTAATGCTTGTGAATGAAGTGATTCAGGCTTAAGACAAAGGAACCAAAATGTTCTTCTAGTTCTTTGCATCGAAATGAAGGGACGTTTCAATGTGTAACCAGTGTAGGTCGGTATGATAACCTACCTGGAGCAGGCTGGATTCAACACTCATTTTATCATGCAAAGCTTTCACATGAATCAAGCTCAAGATGGAACCAAGAATCTTTCAGTAAAGGACACAAGGTGACCAAGGAGCCCACCTGTCCAATTACTGGAAGTTTACTATCGAAGTCAAATCTAACACAAAAATGATACTGCGCAAAAGTCTCAGAATACAGCTGATAACAATTTCCTATAAAACCAGAAGACACTAAAGGCGAGCAATAAAAACAAAATAACAACACAACAATAATGTTGAGTAAGTACAGTGCCCTGGGAAGAGATTGTCCTGTACAAGTCGAGGAACTTTGGTGGCAAATGTTTTTGCTAGTTTTGGTCTGGAATGATGAATGATGATAGGATTTAAGAATTTTTGATACATGGCAAAGCCAGCAAACAATGTGGTCGAAGGAACAGGGCACAGCTGGTGCTCTCTCATTTTGTTCAAAATGAGTTATGTTTCTATGGACAATTGTTTGTCTTTGGTTTATTTTTTAATGATTACTACACTAACGCCCAAACAATAAGTAATTAGCATTTAAATAAGGAAATACTTAACATGGTAAGAAAATCTAACGATTGAATCTTCATTGTCACTTAACTATCTCTTATTGCCACACTTTGGTATGGCACACCTTACAACTCTGTGAATGCTAAACGTGTTGTCTCTCTCTTGGTGGCCAGACGGCAACAGAACAATCACAGGTGCCCAGGGGCAAAATGTTGGCACAACAACATAGAATTATATGATCAAATATTTACTCAAACTAAATGAGAGAACACTGCGTAGCCTACCTGTGCTATTATTAGCAGGCCCGCTTGTGTTTAGACAATGGTGCAATTCACTGATAACATTAAGCGACAGTTTGCGGAGACGAATTGGACCTCTTTATTAACATAAACAATTACAAAACCTAAAATAGATATAACACTATTGCCAAGACAGTGTTTGATTGACAAATTCAGCCAACCTATTGTAATAATAGGTGAAGATGAAACATATTCAGTCTATTTTGAGGTTAACTTATAATATATGTGCATTTTTCATGAATCACATAATTATTATTATTAAAGTCCGGCCCTACATACACCTTTGCTTTTATTAAACACCATACTTATTTCCAAGCATGTCACACAGCAACATCAAACTACGTAGTCATCACACTCATCGTCACCAAACCAGTCCGTGGCCAGTTTGATGCTTAGCCATGTGAAATACTGAAATCCCATCTTATTTAAATACCCAGCAATTACAACACATAAAAAGGATTGAAAATGCAGAGCTTCTGAAAGAGCTTCTGCATGACAGAATTTCACCATTTGTGTTACTCGATCACATTACATAGAAATCGAATGGGAGCACCTGGACATACAATCCCATTCGTAAGACACAAACTTTGTCACTGACTCACTAGGATTACTGATAGTGCACACATTGCTCGGTCTAGTGAATGTTTTAGTATAAGAGAAATTGTGAATATGATGATTCTGTATCAGAGTTAAATGGTAGGCTAACCCTTTGGGATAGGGATGCCTGAACCCTCTGACACTCTGATACATTTAATTTTTAACTTTGTTATTTCCATGTCAGATTTGAAGTGTTTGGTGTTATTGGATTCTGCAATGAACAGTTGGGAGTTTGCTTATACAGACTTACAATGTATACTTTGACTTTAAGCAACAACTACAATATTCATTGTTTTTCTATATTTCTATATTGGTTAAAGGTGTAACTATTTTTTATAATATGCTTATCGTTGCAATTCCTAGGAAAGGCAGGGACATCGAAATCTGCAATGAATGAATTGAATTCTGAATTTATTAAATGCTAGCCTTTTGCCTGGCAGAAACCATGGCATCTGTGCATTTCAAATTGATTATTAACTACTGTATTCCAGACTCGAAAGCATATCTAACTATGGGTAGATGTTTTGCCCCTTGAGATTGAATTCAACAATGTATTTTCTACATTTACCTTTGTATCAATATTTCTCAGAGAGCTACACTTTCTTAAAGGCCTCAGCCACAAGACATTCTCTTGCATACCATATTTAAATTTTCCCTTTCAATAGTACGCCATACATTTTATATAGGTCACCATGGTGCATGGTTTTGATCTACTAAACTCATGGAGCCTACCCAGTCCAAAGGTACATTAAAGAACAATATTTAGTGCATGGGGTGCCTTCTGAATTCAACTAACTTAATTTAATTGTGAAAAAGGACTAGATAATTACACTTTGGCAAGCACAAACAGTATATACAAAGGGGAGTGTTCACTAAAACAATTAAAACGTCAGACAAACAACTCAAACAATGAATGCATACGTATGACTTTACAATAATGGTACATTGACTAACTGTTAATCAACAATATTAAATGCAGCAATAAGCATTATTTAATAGGTTCCAATTAGGGTTAGCCCTAACCCTATTACATAACGTATACATTAATACGTTAGTTCACATGATAACCACTATCTTAGTTAACATGAATAACATTAGCAAATGTTTACTAGACTATAATGGCTAGTTAATGCTAATATTAATTAATGATTAATTAAGGGTTAATTAATCTCATGATGTAAAGTGTTACCAATAGATAGAGAAGTGGACGAATGGTCGGATTAATAAAGCAATTAATAAATGGGCACATACATATTAACATACATATGCAGAAATCCATAAATAAACACCCTTTTTTTTAACAGGAAGAGAATGATGTGCTTGCTTATTCAATCCTGAGTATCGGTATCCGCAGATGACACCCCCATCCCCCAGGCCTGCCATTCCCACCAACCCCACACTCTCTCTGCAACTCATCCCTCCCTCTGGAGCTGTCAGATTTACTTCCAATTAACGTATATCTGTTCCAGTCCAATGACTCAACACAAGTACTGCTGCTGCTGCCACGGCTGCTGCTGCTGCTCCCAGCTCGCAACTTTGCAAACTATCTTCTGTTGCCATGGCGTTTGTCTTTTTTTTGTTATTTCTTTCTCCTGCTTTTCCTTTTCCTGCATAGGGCTGGGAACTCCAATGTTTGTTGTTTATCACTTCAGGTGAACGAGCCCAGAGCTCATCTCCCCACCGCCGATATGGGAAAGGTAAAAAGTAAAAGCCATTTCCGCTTCGGTAAGTTTCTTGCTTTGTGCTGCTCACACCTTGCCTATAAATTTGTTTGTGGAGCTTAGTATGCAAGAAAAGATAGATTCACACGTGACCTAAAATTATGATATTCACTCTCACACTTGGATCTCTGATCCCACACCTGCAGCTGTCTGGGGCAGAGCTTACAGTTATCAACTACCTGAGACGTTTCTTCTCCAGAGGAGAAATCAATGATTTTGAAGATCCATTTGCCAGAACAGCAAGGAACAAAGCACTAATCCCCGTTCCAAAATACTCACAGACTGTACAAAACCCTTTGTGGCGTTGAGATCCTAAAGAATATCCTGTAGATTTGGCTCTTCTGCATATGAATTAAAATAATCATGTGAGAGAGAGAGAAAGAGTGAGAGCGAGAGAGCGAGAGAGAGGGAGAGAGAGAGAGAGAGAGAAAATATATAAAGAGAGACAGAGAAAGAGAGAAGAGAGTGGCCTTAAAAGAGCGAGAGGGAGTGAGATAGGGGAAAAGAGAGAGAGAGAGAGAGAGAGAAATATTGAACTATGAATGTTTTTTTTCTCTATTGTCAAATAATGTAGACTAAATTCTTGATGACAATCCGGTTTAAAAAGTAAAGATTTGGGGAAACAGAGTCTGAAACCGCACCTCCATCTCACCCTGCATACGGTGCGGAACACACCATCTGACATCGTTTAAATATTTTATCCGAGACATTTCCCTGTGAGCGACGCAGACCCGCCACACTGCCAACACCTGGTTCTCAAGAAGGGGGAGATCATTTCATCTCACCAGATTGACAAGGAAAAGGATTTAATCTGCCTTCTGTATCACGTTTCCCCAAAGTGATCTTTTAATTTTCTTCCCTTGCTCATTTGGCATACAATAGACATGGAATGATCCGGGACGTTGCGTCTGTCTCTGAGAGGATGTTCTTGCGAGGTCTCTGAGCTCAAGAGACCACGTCATGCTCCCAGTGCAGAGGTTCCTTCTCGTGCTCAACGTGTTCTTCTCAGTCTGTCTACATCCGTACATATGGGAATTGTATACATCTTGCAATTAATGTACATCCAATAAACTCAACCGAAACAGCCGTGCTGTTGGCTTACGTTTGATTATTTGAACTGGTATGTGTTTATTTTCCTTTTCTTAGTTGTTGATGAAGTCAAATGGTTAGAATGACTTTTACTGGTATGTTTATTCTGAAATTATTATTTATTTATTTGTTTGATTAAAGGATTGATTGAAGACTATGCACACACACACACACACACACACACACACACACACACACACACACGCGGACGCACACACGCACGCACGCACGCACACACACACACACACACACACACACACACACAAGCACTTCTACTTACATACATACCAATATATATATATATAAATATATATAATTTGAAAGCATATTCCTTCCTCCATTTTCCCCCCCATATCATTATTAAGCCTATAAGACTTCAATAAATGTATTAGTGCAGTGCTGAGGAATGTGACTGTATGTTAAGCAAATCGATAGCGAAACAAAGTTGTAAATTCTACTTGAGATGGCAGTGGATTCTTACAGTTTTCCTGCTCTTCTGACTTCAAATAATAATGCACTTATTAGAAATGCAGGAGAATGATTTTGTATAATCCCCCCGACTGTTTATTTCAACCCTTCATGCTCTATCTCACTGAGTGGAGAGGGAAAAACGATTTGAATTAATTAATTTAAATTCTCAAATGATAGGTTTGAGTTTCCTTGCTTATCATAATTAAACCTCCACCCTCCTGTTGATGCTCTCCTGGACTTCCATTGTCTTACCCTGAGTGCAGATTGAATTTATTGTGGAACCAGAATTAATCTGGCAAGACTCTCGAGAAATGATTTGGCATTGTTAAACACACTTCTATGGTTTCATTTGGCATTTAATACTGTTAAATGCACTACAATGCTCCATCTCTTCTTTGATTTAATTATTTGAACTAGTTATTGAAACTGAATACAGCATTTACTTTACTTATTAAAATAGAAGATGATTTTTAATTTAAATAAAGACAAAACAAACTGGTTTTATGGTTTTGACTTATAGAACAACCACCAAATTCTTCACTATTCATCTTAAATATCTTTGTCACATGTGTTGGTCATAATATCTAATATTCTACAAACATGATAATAAGGATTTTACATAACATGCAAATATATATATATGTATATATGTTTAATATATATATATATGCATATTATGTACAATAATAATTTTTTTGAGTTTTACTGAAATGAAGTAAACTAAATTATCGAACATGTATAACATACACCACCTGTAACCATAGACCCCGAAAATATGGAAGTATGGTTGTGGACGTCAGCCATTGGCTGACACACAAAAATTATGAAGCATGTTGCTTGAGGTGAATTAAATGACCGCCTTGCAGTAATCTATGGCCAAAGCTCATGGATATTCCGTCCATAATAACCTTTTTATGAAATAAAATAGTCAAACAGGAACTCTGAAAATACATTAGATGGAGATGGACTTGCCACTGAGATCGTAACCAAATCCCCCAAAAAAATTATTAGCGTTACGACAATAAAATCACATAACTTGCTTTTCACAGGCTATACAAGTGATCGCAGAAGGAAAGGTAGTACTATTTTTATCAGTTTGCAAAGCTCTGCCTGCAAACTGTGTGTTCATGGTGTTCATTCTGTTAAACACATCAACACATTTTAACTTGAGCCTTAAAACAGAGTAATTGGACAATTGCTGCAGAAAGGAAAGGCTATACCAAATTGCATACAAATACAAGTGCAATTACTGTTGATTTCAATGTTTTTACAAAATCCATTTCATTCTGTTTTGGTGTGATATTTGTCGTTAATGAATAAAGTGAAGCGTTTGTATTTAGAATCTATTTATGGTGAAATTATATCATTGTATTTGATAGACTTAAATGTCATCATTAGTAAACTACTATAGGTCTGTACTAAGGTATCTTAGCTTATATATGGTGGAAGAGTCTGCCTAAAATGTTTTGTTAATTTATTACATTACTTCACTATCCTGTTCATTGTCTATTATAGTGTCAAGTTCTTGTATATTTCATACTTCCTTCACATTATCAATCTATCCAATTAGAGTTGAAGTCATCATGTTGTGCTTTCATCACTTGTACTTGGTTTCTAGTGCTGTGTTGTATTCCCTTCAAAATCACTCTTTATGTTGTTTCCCTGTGTTAAGTGTGGATATTTATCACACACAGCTTCTTGAAAGCCCAAAGCAACAGTTTAGAAAACAAGTTTCTGAAGGATTCTCTGACTGCTAAACCATAAACGGAGCACTTCCAATTTTGTAATAACATTAGATTGTTAATGTTGACGTGAACACACTGTGAATCATACCAGTTTTATTCTAAGGGAGTGTAGTGAAGGAACTGTGACAACTGTTGCCATAGTTACGCGCCTGACGGTATGGTGATTTGAAGGTAGTGAATGAGCTGTCAGCCACAGTCCTGCATTGCAGCCAAAGTGCTTGATGTTGGGTGACAAGTTCAACAAGTGTAGCTATTCCAATATTCTATGTTATTATTTTTAACTCAGGATGGAAAATTCTTGCACTTGATTTGTATGATGAACCTTATGGTGTCAAATTGTTATTTTTAACTCAGGATGGAAAATTCTTGCACTTGATTTGTATGATGAACCTTATGGTGTCAAATCAATATTAAATCTTACTGTAATAGCTGAGGTTTTTTTTGGGGATAAATGCAAACAGCCAGAAACAATGTTAATATACCTGAAAAAGATACCTAAATGTTAAATAATTACCCGCATTGCAATATGCTTTAGGCAGTCATAAGATGACATTCTTATAGACAAATAGTATTGATCTTTGTTTTTCAAGTCTACACATCCCCATCTTTTTTCATTAAGTCTAAGAAAGGGTGTATCCATTTTTCATTCTTATATGTGTAAAATGCTGTTTGATGGCATGGAGCTGAGCCATGGTGTTTGTTTATAGTTTGGATGCGTTACACCCCATCACTGCACTCACCCTGCATGCACTTAGACCTAGCCCCATGTTGTCTCTCCATTGCAGATCAATGAGGCTCATAATGTGGTGTGAGATGTGTCTTCGCCTCTCTGTGATAACCCAAAATGTAGAAAGACACAATGAATTTCATTCCAAAGTTATTTCTCCACAAAGGGGGTACAGTAGAGGCAATCAGATCAAAGAACGGGCTGAAGACTTGCTGATGCAGAGCGTGCTCAACATCAGAAAGACGATGATAGTGGAAGAATAGATAGTGGAGATGAGGGATCCTACTTCCGACAAACACAGCCATCTTCTTTACTTGGTGTGACACATTTTCATTGACAAGGCACAAGCTGGTCAGAATAGGTATATGCTCAAGCAGAAGTTGGGAAATAAGTCAGTCTTTGCTTGTCTTTGCTTGATAACACCCCTGACCTATAATGGTTCAGTACTGGTGTTCACTAAATGGTACTAAATGGTGAACGTATTGAATTGATTTGAACTGTCCTTTAACATAGGCTGCTGCCATGTTAGCCTTCTTCTTCTTTCTTATTGTCAAACATGTTGTAATTTGACTACATATAGACTGACAGGATAGGATGAGGATACAACAACAACATGTTATTCATCTCGCTCTCCTTTTCAATAACATGCTCTGATGAGAAAACGTGCAAGTGATATCTAAATAACTATCTGTATAGCAATTCAGTGCAGCTTTATAGCATCGCAGTCGTGAGCAGAGCGTTCATGGGCTTATAGTGAGACAAATCTCATGTCACCAGTATGTCGTTCATTGTGGGATTGAACAAGTGATTATGGCCTTATTGCATCATCAGCCTTCAGCGGCATTCCTCATCTCTGCTTGCCTCTACTCTAGACCAATCTGTTAGCCTTCAAGCTTACCATTAGTCTGCCTCCAGGTAGGTACTACTGCAATCTTCTCTCTCTTTCTGTCTCTCTAGGTCGCTCTCTTTCTGTCTTTCTTTCTTTCTTTGTGTGTGTGTCGCTCTCTCTCTCTCTCTCTCTCTCTCCCTCTCTCTCTTTCCCTCTCTCTCTCTCTCTCTCTCTCTCTGTACGTTCATCCCTCCCTCCCTCCCTCTCCCTCCCTCCCTGTCACAGAACTCACCACCACTCAGTGGCTGAACATTGCGGTTGGAACACAACGATGTGATATGACTACTGATGCTCATGTGGTTCAGCTTTCCCCTGAAACTGGAACACCACTCCTATTTTCCCCTGAGGATATGTGGAGTGTCACACACCCCAGGTCCGAACCACCCCCACCGACCCTACCTGCCCCCAGTACCCACAATCTCAGGGCACAGAATATTTGAAAATCCTGGTGCCTAAATCTATTTTAAAATGCTGTCCTGCCACAGACTAACCCTCCTGGGACAAAAATATAAATCAAACATACTACTGATAGTGAGAAGGGGAAATGAAAATGAGTTCAGAGCTTGTTTTTCACAACAAATGAATGTGATCTTTGAATTGCAGCCGAGAGATATTTTCACAGGCAGCTCAGGCTGTAGACAGAAGAAGTAACCAAGGTAACATAAAGCTCTTGATCAAAGCTATGCTAGTGGCTATGCGGTGAAGTGGGAAAACAATATACATGTCTGTGTTTAACGCTTACAAGCACGTTGCAGTTTGTATTTCAACATGGCTGGACTAAGACTTGTTATTCCCTCCATAGAACACTAACTTTTTTAATTAGGAATTTATTAATTCAAGGAACATGCTGGGGCTTCCTTGCAAAATACTATTCAAATTTTTTTTTCTATTAAAATAACCGATATGTGTTTCAGTAATAAAACCATCCATAGCAAAATAAACATCCACGTCTTGTTTATTTCATTATTGATTCCTCAATTATTCATATTGGCCACATAAACCGCTAGGAACATCATAAATTCAACATTATTCTGAAAGGTTTCACTGGCGATTCAAATTTTTGAAAGGCTTCCTAGTTTCCTTGAATTAATTAATGTCTGATGATGTGGATCTGATTACTTTAGGTCAATGCCAATGCTTTACAATCATTTCTGAATAATTAACAGCAACCCATAGCCCTCTACATTCATAAATAAAAAACAAATACATATACCACACAAGGAAAAGCTCTGAGGAACCACAAAATGCTTTTTTCAATGTAATTTCCAACCCTGGTAGCTGCACTGCCTACGCTTCAACCAAGTCCCCAAAGGCATTTTTTTTTTTTTTCACATTGACAACTGTATTTTTCATGTGTTCAGCTGCTTACTCAGACAAAGTTAATATTGCATGGGGCCATGTGACAACCTTAAAGTGCTCTCCAGCTGTCCATCATTAAGATCGAGGGAGAACAAAAATAAAGATCTTGACATTTTCACACAGCGGTGGTCTTTCACTGCTCTTTAAGCTTCAGCAATAGAAGGCTATGGTCATCTTACCCTCGAACCAGAGCAAGGTCTATCTGGAAATATTTGTTGTGGCAGGAACAATTCTACCGACAATTGCCAGTTACTGACTAAATGATTCTGATGTCTGAGTGCTTTTAATAACTCTTGGCACCGGTTTCTGAAGCAAGACTGAATCAGAGCTTTATGTTTGAGGGAAAAACAATTCATTTGTAGCTCTGATTGATGTTACGAAAACACATTTCAACCTACAGGGGGGAAAAAAAGGAAAACGTACTTGGCACTTTCAGCAGCAACCTAAATGTTCCACTGGGTTATAATCCAATTAGCATAACAGCGCTTATAGGTCTAGGCAGATGGATGCATCCTGCATGGTGTTGCTAATTCCATGAGATAATGGCAACGCTCGCACAGTTGAAAAAGAGAACCGCAATAGTTTCTCACAGGCCACAGAACCATCGGTACGTCTCCATACACATTTGAGTAAAGTAGCCGGAAGGGACCATACCTTATTTTATTGGCAACAGGTTTTCGATGATAAAGTGGATATGAAGGATTCTGCAGTCTCCATAGTAACAAGAAGTCAACATAAATTAATAGGGCAGCAAGCAGCTGCCCTGCTGATGTGTCCTTGAGCAAAACATTGAGTCTGTGCTGCCGATGGCAAAGACTCGGCATGCTGCTTCTCTCCACCTGCCTGTGTCTTTGAGCACTGCTTTAGGATTCAACCCCTGATCATATAAAGCATTACCTGCAGTATTAAAACCAGTAAATATGCTAATATAAATAAAGGAATAGGATGGTTATTTGCTTGCATTGCTTATTGTATAATGTATTTGTTTATCAATATAAACCACCAAAGCAAGTTTTACCACCAAAATTAAATAACACAAGACTGCTAATTAAACCCTCATCTCTGACATTATTTCCTATCATAATATCCACATTGCAGATTGTATTGAGTAATGTTTGACTCATGAAAACATGTTTGAAAACATTGTTTCTAACCCTGAGGCCACAAGCTGAGCTGAAAGAATGGAGTTCTTTATTTGCATATGTTCACCGACTGTTTTTTTCATTAGATAGAAATCTCATCAGCATAATTAAATTGTGGTTGGAGAGAACTCACATCAGAAAGTAGTTACTTTGAGATCAGAGTCAATAAGCTAGCATTACTCAGGCCTCAGATCAATTCTATCATCACAATAAGTGGACAGGTCTTTTCTTAAACAAATCAGGCAGTAGATAACAAAGGCTTAAAGGTGCAGTGTGTAGGATTTAGTTGAGGTGAGATTGCCAACGTCGTAGGAAAATCTGTATGGTCTTTACTGCCTGTAGGTATTTCAAAACTATCACGGCATTGTCCACGACAGCCTTGAGTAGTAAGTGTCAAGTTATGAGGTTCCTTGATATATTTATAAATTGTATGTAGTAATTTAGTCCGCAAAACCTTAGGTCATAGCTTACAAGTAAGACAAATTGCAAATTGTAATTCTACTGAGCAATTGTCTTTCATTTTGATCTCTAAAGCAAAAGTAACAGGCACATCAAACTAGAACTAAAACAAGTCTGAGAACAGTAAATTATGGCATTATTTGATCTTTAAAAGAAAATACTAACATGAAACTTCAAATGTATAATGTTCAAAGACCAGTTGAGATCTGACACTTGTTACTAAATCAGCATGCAAGTTATCACATCGGTTGTTCTTGTAGTAATCTTTCCTCTTGAAGATATCTCTCAAGACGGGGGTCCATAATTGTTATTTTGCTAAATTGAGAGGTATTCATTACAGAAAGTCTGCTTTTTCGATAATGTCTCCTCATTACCAATAAAGAATCAGCCTAACATGAATTGGGGATTTTCAATGCAGAGCCGAATCTAAGAAAAGACAATTCATTCCATGATGGAAAGTCCCGTAAATATATATAAACAATTATAGTTTAGTCGCAAAATGGAAAGAATAATATTCGTCAGGTATCCGGGAATGTTTTCCTGCATAAAAATGAGTCGTGGTCAGACTTGGTGCAATCAGGTAGTGAAAGCACCAATTGAAATATGTCCAGACGACTACAAAAAGCAACTGCTTGTGGACACAAAAATATGATACTTTCTTCCAAAATGCGACTATTCGCACACACATATTTGTGCGTGTGTGTGTGTGTGTGTGTATAGCCCCGCTGAAGCTGAATCACATTCTGCATCCGTCCACACGAGCACATAACATCCTGTGGTTTGCGTGCGACGGTGTTCTGTCGGAGGTGCACCGGCCGTGAAGCTATTCCGTCCTGTCACCACGAGAAACCCTCTCCATCATCCCCACAAACAGATCGTTTGACAAATGGACTCGCTCATATCCCAACGGTACCAGGTGCATGTTATTAAGAGTCGGCGCTAGTCTTGTGTAATTAATGAGTGCACATGTAGTTAAGTGCACACACCTACGTGCGCAGCCAAGAGCGTACACACAGTGGGGTTAAAACTATTTCGAACAATGTGGGCAGAACGCATTTGGATATGACAGCATTAGTGCTTTACTCAGCACTCGCAAAACATATCTCCATAATTAATGGCCACCAAAGTGTAGCATGCTCCATTTCCAGTTGTGGGTTCTACGTCCCGGAAAACAAAGTGCCACTCAGTGATTATTATTATTTTTTCATCCTGACAATCAAACATCGTGGAACATTTTGGTACTCGTTGGGTCGCCGACCCCCTTTGCGATCAAAGGAGTTGGCCTGTGGCGTTGAGTATGGAGGGGTTGAGAGCTTGGCTTACAGTGCCACAGTGAGGAGAACATGCACTTGATTGGACGTCGTCCTGCGGTGCGCTGCCTACACCGGGGTTCCTGTGACATGACGTGTGTTCTTCCTCTCCGCTGTCGCACAACCCCGGTTTACACCAACTGCCTATTGGGAACCACGCACCTCATAAATAAGACACAGAGGCGTGTGCTGTCATGAACACACTCCACACTGCCTCACGATCTGAGTGCTTTGGAACAAACAATCAGGAACAACACACACACACACACACACACACACACACACACACACACACACACATCTGCACACACATCTGCACACGCTGGTAAAAAGAATGCTGTCAGATGATTATTTACGCCAAACTGAACGGCAAACTCAAGTATTTTGCCCATCTGGTAAGTATTGTGGTGAGGCATGCCACACTCTTCATGCACAAACACATGTAAAGTAGGCCCACGACATTTTGTTTGTCTGGTCTGTGAATCATGCAGAAGTGTCCGGGTAGTCAGTTGGTTTAGCCTCTTCTGTCTGTTCTGTCTGTTCCGTCTGTTCTGTCTGTTCGACCTCTTCTGTCTGTTCTGTCTGTTCTGTCTGTTCGACCTCTTCTGTCTGTTCCGTCTGTTCTGTCGACCTCTTCTGTCTGTTCCGTCTGTTCTGTCTGTTCGATTGTCCGTCTGTTCCGTCTGTTCTGTCTGTTCGACCTCGTCTGTCTGTTCTGTCTGTTCTGTCTGTCCTGTCTGTTCGACCTCTTCTGTCTGTTCTGTTGGTTCCTCCGACCGACAAGTGGGAGACAAGTTGGAGACTAAACTGATGACTTAGCGGTACGCTCTGGGGCTGCCATCATGGCTTGTGATTGAAGTGAAAGCACCCCCAACCTGACGATAAATAAACATATTAGAGGCCTGGCGGGGGGGAGGAAGGGGAGGCGATGTGATGGTGAGGGCGGAACCTTCTCCATCGTCATCTTGATTGTTGTTCCAAGGACACAGCAAATATTATGTTAATGTCAGTGTGGAGTGTAGAGTGTAGAGTGTATGGAGTGTATATATATATATATATATATATATATATATATATATATATATATGTGTGTGTGTGTGTGTGTGTGTGTTTGTGTGTGTGTGTGTGTGTGGGTGTGTGGGA
>JAOPUD010000009.1:13535268-13546804 GCA_027122715.1 Trisopterus minutus
CACACACACACACACACACACACACACACACACACACACACACACACACACACACACACACACACACACACACCCTGCTTGGACTTGGGTATATGAAACAGACAACAAAGAACGTGGGGAGCGAGGTGGGGCGAGTGTGTTGCTCTGACCCCCACATCAAAGGGCATCCCTCTCAGTCCTGTACTGTAGTGAGACTACCGCCTCTGAGAAGGCCGTGGAAGGGGAAAGACGCCGGGGGCCGCAGGGATAAAGACAAAAAGACACATACCCGATATCGTAGGGTACAGGATTCTGTCTCTGGTAACTCCAAAATGAGCCTCAATGCAGGTGATTATCTTGAATGTCTCCTTCACTCACTCTTTCTCTTTATTGCCATCCTTTCTTCTTACCTGCCTTTTACATATCAGCTGGTTAGAGTTCTGTGTCTTTGAGCACATGGTCCAGTTATGAGTGCTGGTCCCGTCCGTGTTTTCTCCAGCACTGTAGACCTACAATCAGGTGCCCAGGTCCCTTCTTCCATTATTTATTTGTTTCTTCTGGATCTATGTGTCGTTGTTGTTTTTGTTTTGCTGTCACCAGCTAAGTGCCAGGTGGCTGTGTTTGGGAGGCTAAGCGACAGAGCATATTCTGTAGCAGGCGGATGCTAATTACCAGGTGCTCATTCTGGCACTGGAGACATGTTAGAGGGGCAACACATACAATGAATATACTGTGTGTGTGTGTGTGTGTGTGTGTGTGTGTGTGTGTGTGTATTGTGTTTTTGTGTATGTGTGTGTTTAGTTTTTGTCTCACAGCCACTGATGTCATTCCTCCCTCCTGCCCCTCTCTTTCTCCCCCTCCAGCTGTTTGAGCTGCTGGGCCCAGAGGGATTGGACATGATCTCAAGCCTCCTCCAGCGAAGGGCAGCCATCGTAGACTCCCTGCTCTCCATCCCACCAGACAGGCTTGGCTGCCCACCAGGTGAGACAGCCCTGCGGCAACCAGGTCATCTCCATAGCAACCTCGCCTCGCCTCACTGCAAAGTACCCCAAATACCAGGCTGGGATTTATATCTCGGAGGGAGCGGGGTGCAAAAGATCAAGACATTAGTCCGGACCACATACTGTATGTAATATCACAGTTAACCGTAACAATGCATGGGCCGATGGCCCTTTTGCTTATGCCATCGTGGGAGACGATGAAATGACCGGAAGGCAGCGTGTCGATCAATGTAATATAAGCTCTCCAGGATCTTCTGTTTCTCAAGCCACCTTGTTCTGGGCGTTCCAGGACCCGGTGTTCTCTGTGACTTTAGTCCACGGTGTATCTTTACAATGTTTCCGATTTCAAAGTCAAACCTAATCCTGTCATCCCCTTGCCCTCTTCCCACCCAGTTTTTAAACCGAGCCGTCTGTCGGGAGGAACAAGAATACGTAATGTGGAGTCTGAGGGTCACACATGTTCCAATGTCCCGGTCTTGTACCTTGAGCCTCGAGGTCACGAGCCCAGACCGCTCAGCCCCATGTTCATTCATCTATCGGATGTGCTCATGTTGTAATCAATACACCTCTCTCACAAGTTAAAATGCTCACATTTTCCTGCTGTGGTTGGTCTGCATTTGCTATTTGCTATTTCAAACTACTTACTGTGTGTACATTACATGACATTTATCTTTTACGCTTTATTCAAAAGCTACTTACAATAACTGCATTCAACAATGACACAAACCAAAAAGTGCAAGAATCAAGCAAGCACATACAAATACGCAAATTGCTACATTTTAGAAACAAAAATAAAGTTTTATATAATTTTTATGCATATACATTTTTTTATGAATGAAGATGCAGTCTCAACAGATGAGTTTTCAGTCTGTTGGTGCAAGATCAGTAGGGTTTCAGCTGTCCTCATGTCAGTGTGTGGAGCTTGTTCTACCATTGTGGAGTCAGGGCAGTTAAAATCCAGATTTTGTATCAGCTGGGGACCCCATGAAGTGGGAGAGTAGCTTAGCGTACCGCACTGACATACACCATACTGTCTGAAAACCAAACGTTGCGTTTCAGGGCAGCAGCTTGCTTCCGATTATTGCATTGGAGGGAAACGATGAATGAAAACATAAACGTTGTGTTTTAGTAGAATAGTCGTGTTTTAGTTGATTTTGGTGGCAGGGACCTTTCTAAATGAACGTGGTGAAACAGAACAGAATATAGTTCACACAACTAGTCTTAAAGTGAACACTCAAGCACCCTTTGTAGGATGGTACCATTAATTTGCTTCCAATTAAATAACATTGACGTTTTGTGATTCAAACATAAGCAAAGAATCTAAATGCTTCCATGATTTCTTTCCCATCCCTAATCCCTAATACGTATACGTATTTGTGAGATGGACTGTTTGCAAAAACAAAAAACCTAAGTGGGTATATTGTGGGTTGTTGCTGATGTGAGGGAGGAACACGGGGGGGATAATTCATCATGAGCAGAACTGATCGTCTGATCCTGCTGCAAGGCATCAAAAGACCAGAAGATAAAGCACTTCAGAAAGTTTTTTTCCTATTTTCTGAATACCTCCATCACCTTCTGGAGACAAACAGGCTGTGTCTCTCAAATGTGTTGTTGTTTGTTTTACTTTTTTGCCTTTTGTTGTGTAAAATGAATTGCAGTGGATGCAACCATACCAGAGTAATGGATAGCCTTGTTATCATGGAAACCTTTTTTCCCTTCAGTTGATGGAGGGGGTTGATGTGAACCTGTCTAGGCTGCTGACAGTGAATGTTTATGTCAAGGCGAGATCCGTTTACGGGCTGGACACTCACAGGACAACGTAGAGATCGGTAATGGCAGATGGGCCGTAGGAAATGGAGAAGGTCAGCGAGAGCCGGCTGGAGTAGAGAGGAAAACAAAGGGACGCTATGGTTGTTTGTGAAACATTTATACTGATACCTGTGAAACAAAAGCTTATGCAGTTCCTGCCTGTGTTTAAAACACAATCTACATGACCTTAAAAGTCGTTAATAAATGATTGAGTTAGATTCAATCATTTATTTAATCAGTGGGTTACTTTTACCCCGTTGTTGTCGTGTTTGTTTGTAAATCTTTTAAATGGATGTTCCTTGAAGCAGTCCCTTCCCTGAGTCTTGTCGGTGAGGCAATTAATTGACAGAAACCGAATCCTGGTGTTATTCCTTTTTCCACAGCGGGTTCCAAACCCAGCTTGAGTTACATGTGGTCGGGAAGTTTTTCCGGGCTCCTGTTCACCTGTCAGAAAGTTCACCTGCCAGGCAGCTTCTGAGATTAGTGTTGCCTTGACAACCAGGGGTAAGGTCAGGAGGGGCTAGGAAAAGGCTGATTAAATTCTGTACTTCCTGCATGGCGTCAGGATGCGAGGGTTTACCGGGGAGGGCCTGTCGGCTGCTGATTAGCTTTTCAAATTGCAGTTCGCAGCTCGGCGGTTTGCGTGTTTATGAACGTGCAGATAGTGTTGGCGGAGCTTCTCCACATTTCAATAGGAGGATGAAAGACGCAGTTTATACATAGATAAGTAGTTGATTCCTCCTTCCATGGCACCATTGAAAGCATCGGCTGACTCTACTTTTGCAGAGTTTGAAGACTTGGGGCGTTGATGGCTGATGTTGGTCGTAGTGGGCTATTGAATTTGAATGGTGCTTGGGTTTGTTTATATGGGATGCACGTCAAGTATAGATTCTACCTATGGGCCCTCTCATGTGTGTTCCTGTATTATTAATTGTCATGCATATTGCCTTTTTCTATGATAGCTTAATTCCAGGGAGCTTAGATTTACCAACTTCTGTGTTCGATTTTTTTGGATGAAAGCTCTAGTTATTGCAAAAACAGTCCTAAATTGAACTAATTCCCCTAGATCAAACACATTTTTTTTTATTTATATCCATCAGATACCCCAGTGTGTCTCTACAACATTAGTGCTTAAAGAGCAAGGAAGGGCAGACATCAAAGAGCTAGGAGAGGAGGGGGTACGTGCATCATCAGAGTCAGAGGGTGGGAAAACAACACACACACAAAAAAAGATGTGCTGTTGCCTATGAAATGGAAATGGTAGTTCAATAGTGCACCCAAGATGGAATAGAAGGGCTGTTGGACGGGGGAAAGCAAGCACTTAATGCCTGCTCTCATCTCTGTTCCAGGGAGAAGTGATCAAACATAGCCATTCACACACACACACACACATTGGAAAATAATAACGCTGACGTTACCACCTGAATAAGGCATTTGGAATCCCAAACCCATTAAGGCTATTGGAATCCAGAACAAGGCCTATTTTCTACACTGTTCCCGGCATTCGGCGTCTCCAGGGAGTGTGTCGCCAATGCTGGGATCCAGGGACCATTTATTTGGCGTGACACGAAAGACGAGACAAAAGGAAAACGCACCTGGTGGCCACTAAACCTCAGGGTCCGGCTAATTTCACACTCCAAGCCATCCTGTTAGGGTTGGCCAGTTGGAGACCGGACACCATGTCGGCTGCAATGGGGTTTGTTCAGATGCAGGAACACTCTTTGTACTGCAGACAAAAATACCATCTGCAGAGGGTGGATGTATGGGCTGGACAGTGCGATATATGTGATGCACATTCAAATAAAGCAGTTAAAACTTAAATATCTCAGCGCATTTAGTAATTTGTTAAGGTTGGATTCAACTTTATTGTTATTGCACTGAGTACAAGTACTGAGACACCACAATACAACTAACCAAAAGTGCAAAAAAATGCAGAGTATGTACATCAGTGGAGATTTCTCTAAGACTGCAAGGAGCTTCCCCTAAAATTTAAACAATTAATTGGTAAAATATATACTGTTAGTCAATTTCATTGACTAAAACTGCATTAGAACACGTCTATCTCCAACACGAGTTAGTTCAGAATCAGCTGCTTATCGCAGGTCGACTGACTCAATTTCCTTCTCATCCATTCCCGTAGCGTCACAGTGCATTTGCCTGTTGAAGCTCAGCGTCCATCCACTTCTGCATAGAACAGCTTTTTTTAGTGTGTCGAAAGTCGATGGTCATTGGATAATGCTGCGATTATGTCCCTCCCATGGACGCTCAGCGTCTCTGGGGCTGAATGGAGGAGTGGGCTGGCCTGGAAGCTGGGCTTCTGCGTGATGATTGGAGGGTCTGCGAAAGACTGAGTTGCCGTTTGATTGACAGCGATTTTGAACTATGAAAAGTCGCCGGAGCTGTCTTCATTCCTCAGTCCCATTGCGGATTTTGCAAGTGAGTCGAAAGACGAGCTGCAACCTATTTCTTAATATTTGCTTGGCGAAATGCTTACTATTTTCATTGTACATTTCATACACTTATTCACACAATTCCTTGCTTCAGTTTAACATAATTCCCACATTTTCTTGTTCAAGTTTAATATTGTTTTGGTAGTTGGCCAGCACTGATTCAGGGAGGTCTGAACTTCAAGTCCTGTATTCAGATCAGGACTTGCAGGGTGACAGGGGAAAGCTGTGTGAATTCTTGGTGTTCCTTAAAGACATGGAGTTGGCAGTGCAATGCTTCAGCTTTACAAACTGTTTTCATTAGTGGCAACAATTAGAGCTACATCTGCAGGTGTAGAAAGGCGCTTCTCCTGTTTAAAGCGGCTCAAGTCCTACACCTGTAACACAATCGACCAAGGCCGTTTAAGCAGCCTTGCTCTGCTGGCCATTGAGAGGACACTGGTCAAGTCAGTGGAAAAGACAGCTAGTTGGTGTGACAGGGTCACAGAGCATTTCCTTGAAAAGGAACAGAGAGGATAATTTACATATACATCAATTGACAATTTATATGACTTAGGCCGAAAATGAGCTCCCCCTCTTTGAGAGACCAGCAGCCGCCACTGATGTACATATGTTTAGGATTTATAACAAATGAAATATTTGCAGTGTTAACAGTATTGACAGAAGAACAGTGGCAATGAATACGTTCAGCTTCGTACCGTAGAAGACTATGAGGAGCACTAGCAGTAGGTATTGTATAAACGTACATATATTTTGGTTGAAGTGATACAAACATACAGCAACCATAAGTCATAGTCAAGCAGTCTGTTGCTATTCAATATGCATGTTTAACACATAATTTACCACTGCTTCTTATAACCTTCTACATTACACTTCTGATCTGCACTGGCATACAACAAATCTTAAAAGTTGTGCAATTTCCTGACCAAAGGTCTTTCCCTGTTATTTAATGCAGTTCATGTAATACACGTAGAGGGGATCATTATATGAAAGAAGAAATTCAAATTTGTGAGGTGAAAAAGAAATCATCAGGAAGCGAACAAGGATAAAGGGAGCAAGTAAAGAACTAGAGACTTGGATAGCCAAGGTTATTAGACTAAAACATGAGGGACCTTCAGTCCCTGCCGTTAGCTGACATGTAATGGTGGTTTTCTTGATTAACCCTGAACAAGAGAATTGCATTATCCATGGTATCCTAACTTCAGAGGTGGGCTGGTCTACGTGGGAAAGTCTGCATTACATTTCTCCCATTTCTCCCACCTAATCCCTGGTGGCATTTTTGACGATATTTGAAACAATTTATAAAGGAGGGACAATTTCAAGATCCTATCTTGAACATGCTGATGATGGCAATTAAATGTGGTCTAGGGTTTTATTATATTTTGCAAGGAAGTTAGGAAAGGAATAGCAATAGTACCTAATTCAGCAAAATTGTTTATCAACTAACATTGTCTAGGTAGTTATTAAGGCCTTGCATTTAGATTCAGCATGGTTTATTTTTAGTATCTCTGACTGCATAACTGTCAGCAATAAGATCCATCTTTGTGTCAGTATTACTGTCCGACTAATTTTATTGTGTGTGTGCGTGCTGAAACTATACTCTGCTATTCTTCATACTTGACATTTTATAAGGTATGTAAAACAAGGTTGTGTGCTAATCAAACGCGCTGTTTAACACACTGTTCTCTAATGCCACCAGGTGTTCTGGTCCACCATTCTAACAATGGCCCTTTGTCCTTCAGTGTTCATTTCCTTAACACGGGGCCATCGTTATTTTTCATTGCCTTTGTAATATTCCCTGGCCCGTGCGTTCCCCCTCGTCATTCTGTCCCAGGCGCCCACACGGTCACTTACTCCCCCGTGAGCATGGCCTGCACCGTCCGGCTCCTCCCCCGTTCAGGAGACACAGGGGCTTACCCGCTGGGTCCCCCTTGGGACTTCAGAGCTGCCACCAAGAACCTGCCACTGCCTTGCATAATTAACAAAGCTTCATTAACGAGGAAGCGGCTAATTAGTGGCCTCCTGATCTGTGACAAGGCGTCTGGCAGGCGGAGCTGCTTGGCTGGGTGAAAGGACGGGCCGATGACATCGGCCGACCCCTCCCGCCTGGGCCAGCTGTCCCCACGGCAACCGCATCAGCAACGGGCCAGCAACGGGGTGACGCACCAGGGTTCCCAGACGGCTTGGGAGCTGACAGCGTGAACCTGGTGTAAACGGGCTCCCCGTTGTGTCTAGAGCTGTGTCTGTACTGTGAGGCCGACACAACCCTGAGGCACAATATCGGTCGGTGCTTCAGCGGGGGTCAAATGTCTCAGACTGAATGTTCAAATTAAGAATACAGGAGAGAAGCCTGACAGGGAATTTGGTGTGTTAGTTTTAATTTCTAGCTAGAGCAGCTCAACATACCAGTACTTTTTTGTGCTTCAATGCCATTTATAATTCATGCTAGATCAACCGATTCCTCACAGTAAAAATTGTACTTCTTAAATCTCTTGAGTTAGATTAATTGATCTTCTTTAAGATTGGTTTGCCAAACATTGCTACTTCTCAACTAGCTGAACACGCCCAATGATCCTCACAACAAAACTTTCTGTAACCAGATTCACAGAGTTGAACTGTTTGGAACAGGGTAAATGCATTTGACATGATGAAATAGGTACTGGGTGAATATATAGAGCATGAATAAGAGGAGCTTGGGAAGTGTAGAATGGGGATTGTGTGGGTGTGGGACTGACAGGGTTAAAACTGAGTAGGAGGGGCTCAGGAAAAATGTGGGGAGTCGACGGGCGGGAGTGAGCAGGTCTAGCCCTCAGAGGAGATAAAGAAGAAATCATTCAGTCAATCAGCCCAGCCTGCAATGCAATCATCAGGTCTCATCTGTTTTCAAGAGCAATGCTGGCGGTTATTGAGCTGTTGTGCCTCAAACAGGGAGGCTGTGCTGTCAGGAGGGGGAGGGGGCCGCGTTAACCCTCACTGTGCCGTAGACTGAAAAACACATCTGATGAAATCCCGGTGGATGAGCTCTCATTTATTTTTCATTGGGATTGTTTCATTGTGATACATTTGTTGCACCATATGCAATGATTCTTCTCCCTTTATGTTCACAGCCGTTGTTTTTTCCCGGTGATACAGTCGTATGTAAATCGTGAATCGATATCATATCACAGTATAATGACGTCATCAATGTTCCGTCGGAAATAGAAGGATATAATTTAAACTTAACACATGAGCGTAAACATTAATTGTGTTGCATCGCTATTATATTTTAGTGTCAATGAATATCTCCCTGCTGTCGCTGAGCCGTGGTTTTCCCTGAGTTGGTGTGAGCCTCTGTAACGGCAGTCCCACATCGCTCTCTGCCTTCCTTCCCAGACGGCGGACGGAGCGGGGGGGAAGCCGGCAAGCCTAACTTTGGCTGTCAGGTGACCATCCAGTCGGAGCAGGAGAGGCAGCTGATGAAGGTGTACCGCAGGGGGGAGAAGAGGGAGAGGAAGAAAGGAAAGGGGCCAGAGGATGACCCCTCGGACATGTCCTTCAACTTTGACCCCAAGGAGATGAGATCGCAGAGGTAGCCAGATTGCCATTCCTCAAAGTCGTCTGTCTGCTGGCCTCTAGCCATCTCAGCCACTTTTCTCTGTTTGCGTCTCCGCTGGTCATTTTAGCTGTTATGTCTGAGACAAGGACGAGCCCATCACGAGTGTGTGTGTGTGTGTGTGTGCGTGTGTGTGCGTGTGCGTGTGTGTGTGTGTGCGTGTGCGTGTGTGTGTGTGTGTGCGGGCCTTACTGCCTTTTTTTCAAAATATAATCTTAAGAGGCAACAAAAAAAAAGGGCAACCATGTGTTTAATTAAAAACCGAAATGTACCCGAGTGTGAAGGAATAGATTAGCGAAGTAATGCTCCCCCCCCCCGCCCCCCCCACCTCTGTGGCTCACCGCTGCTGTCGTTAAATCCGTCAAACTTCCTCAAATACAAACACACACCTCAGAGATGAGACAGACTTCACTGGTGTCACCTTTTCCTGTGCTCTTGGCCCGGCTTTGTTGATTGTTCATCTCTGTTTCCTCTGGGGGGGGGGGGCCCAGAGAACAGGCCCTCCTGACTGCACGCCGCGAGCCGGTGTTCGGCAGGGAGCGCGTGTACGAGCGCGTCCGCTACCCCAACGTGTACGACTGCTACGCCGAGGCGGCCAAGAGCCCAGCGTTTGTGGGCGGAGCCAAGGTGAGGCCCCCCGCTTTACAGGAGGGAGAAACTGCATCTGGAAATGGACACACACACACACACACACACATAAACATATATACAACATGCACAAACATGCACACACACACACAAACATATCCACGCGCACGCACATACACATACACACAGGAACACAAACATATCCACGCACTCGCAAACACATACTCACAAACATATACACACACACAAATATATAAATACACACACACAAACACACACACACGCGCATCCTTCTCACTGGGATGTCACCTTGTGGCACAACAAAGGTGTATTACGGAACACATACAAACAGGATAAGATGAGATAAGATAAGACTTTATTAATCCCGTGAGGGATATTTAATTCAACACAGTACGAGCCACCTTTTTACCTCTGAATATTTTGTATTCCATGATGCTCTGAGACAAACCTGCTCTGGTGTGCTGCAGGGCTTTGGATGGTGCCTGTTTAATCTTCCATATAGGCCACCTTCTTGCCTTTTACCAGTGAAATGTTCCTTTATTTTGAATCAGGCACTGCTCCTCTACGGAAAATGCACCGGATCACAGACCACTGTGCCAGCGTGCCTATTTCGTGACAGCTCCCACCAGATAACCCAGAAACCTTTGCTTTAGTCCAGGTTTTTAGGATCTCCTCATTTTAAATCCAACTCTGTCTAAACCTCTGGCAGATTAACACAGACCTCCCGCTA
The DNA here is from genome assembly GCA_027122715.1 of Trisopterus minutus. Taxonomy (NCBI): domain Eukaryota; kingdom Metazoa; phylum Chordata; class Actinopteri; order Gadiformes; family Gadidae; genus Trisopterus; species Trisopterus minutus. Next base: position 13,545,436 of record JAOPUD010000009.1, read on the forward strand.
GGTGTGTTCCACCTAGTGGAGAGGAGGGGGAAGCCAGATATTGGAATAAATGGAGGTTTCTTTAATGCCCCTTGGTCGATTGCCAAAAACATAATATATTCTGGCAAACGGATTGTCGGCCACGGCAGGTTTGCAGTGTTTCAAATATATGATCCTTTTTTGAGTGGTGGAAGGTCATTTTATCCGTGGTACCTTGGATTTGTGTTAATGTGCACATTTATGGCGTTCAGCTGCTGCTGCCAGAGGGCATCAAGAGGGAGAACAACAAGATGTACGAGGAGGTGGAGATTCCACCCAACGACCCCAAGAGCCTTGGGCTGGAGGAGAAACCTGTTTACATCTCCCAACTCGATGAGGTAACAAATTTAGTAGATAGCTATAGGCATTAAGTATCTATTGAAATTGCCATGCTTCAGCACATTTTTGTACAATTGTTTATTGTATACAATATACAGTCTTGCTATGGCTACCTTCATATGCAAATGTGCAAAGAAGTGGACACGAGGAATACAATCTATTTTTGAATCCGCCACTTTCCAATGGTGTTACCCTTGCCTGTAATTCGGACGTTGTCTGGTCAGATTGTTGGTATCAAATTGTGTACACACAGTCTCTAGCCGCCTCGTCTTCAGTAGGTACCAGAGGCCTGGGACCGTAATGGCCAGTGAGTGATGTTCTCCTTTAATGGAAGTGCTGTAGCTCTCAGCCAACTGCCAGCAGACACAATGCCCTGTCAGTCTGATTGACATGTTGACTGGCACATGCACACACCCATAACAACACGCATACAAGCGCACACGCACACACACACACACACACTCACGCGTGCGCACACGGGCACACAAATCCAAGTACACCAACACTCTCGCACACCTATCCTCCTGGTCCAGCAGCCTTCACCCTTGTAGGGGTCAGCTGGCCGTACAGACAGGTGTTCAATCCGCCCCCCACCTCCCAATGGGTCGTTTGGCAGAGGGGAGGCCAGAGGACGGAGATGACTGCGGCACAAGTCTGCACACATCATTGTCTCTGAAAGTCATTGCACCCATCCTGTCCAGGGGAGTGGACTTTGTAATCCGTCATCGCAGCAGAACGAGGGAATATCTAGTGCGACCAAAGAGTTGTCCTTTCTTTTGTAAATCTGGCCTTTTGTTTATGAAGTCGCCCTCCAATTGGATCCGTTGGCCGTAAACCGATCAATTTTTGCCGCACTTCAAGTGACCCATGTAACTGTTCACTGCTCTTAACCTTCCTGTCACTCATGCTAATGAGTGCCATAGTAAACAGGGGTCAATCGGCTGTGTGTGTGTGTGTGTGTGTGTGTGTGTGTGTGTGTGTGTGTGTGTGTGTGTGTGTGTGTGTGTGTGTG
>JAOPUD010000009.1:13666332-13676854 GCA_027122715.1 Trisopterus minutus
CGGCCCCCCCCCCCCCCCCCCCCCCCCAATAGATATCTTTCGACATTTGGGATCCCTCCGGATAGTCAAGATGCTGAACGTCCCGACCCAGTCGTTCCCGGCGGCGGGCTCCCAGCAGCGGGTGGCCCCGGCCGGGCAGTCCGGGAGGAACAAGGTAAACTCAGGGTGTTATGCTGATATTCACCGAAGGAAACTCGCCATACTAGCTCAACAGGTGGACAATATGCAATGTCATGTTACTCCTGGATGCGATAGAAAACTTGACTTGTAATACCGAAGCTTTACTTAATTTATATTCTAGCCTAAAGCAATCATTTTGATGGCCTTGAGAGACAGTATTGAGAGACACTATCTTGATATGATAATACGATGTACATCATTTCAAGCTTTTTAAGCAACAGCTAGGAGACTTGCATAACACCCACCACCACATTGTGGCTCAATGCGCTTCTCCGTTATTTAATCGGAAACACAAACTCAACAAAAGATAATTGATTTGCTGTATATTCCTGGGTATACCAACTGTACATGTAGGCCTAAATGATGGAAGCTAATGTCCACACGTTTTCTCTCACTGGTCAGGTGGCCTTGAAGCCGGGTCACAGTCTGATGGACTGGATACGTTTTGCCAAGAGTGGGCGTGACCACACGGGGCTGAGAGGCCGCTTGATTGAGGTCACTGAGGAGGAACTGAAGAAACACGGGGGAAGAGATGACTGCTGGACGTGCATAAGAGGTCATTATAGTCCAGATGCCTACAGTGAAAAGGAAGGGAAGAACGTAGTGTGATGTAGTTCTAGTGGAGCATAACAGCTGTATTGTCTCATGGCTATTTGACCTGCATGTGTGCATGCTTTCATTATCTTTTAGTATGGGTTTTCACTTGTAAAATGTCTTATCTGGCAGCTTAAAGTCTCCATTGAGATAGTTAAGAAATGTCTTGCCATACCTACATGATTAACAGTTGTGATATGAAATGCTGCTGATGATATAATATACATTAATTTATGACATATATATTGCAAATGGTATTCTCATTGGTTGTTACTCATGGTTGAAGGCATGGTGTACAATGTGACGCCCTACATGGACTACCATCCAGGTGGGGAAGAGGAGCTGATGAAGGCGGCAGGGATAGACGGTACTGAACTGTTTGATCAGGTAGGCATGCTGCAGTCAGTTTTACTTGAGTGTTGTTCATGCTTGTCGACAGTTGATGGAACTGTAGGTACTATTGAAGTGCAATTTGCAATAAATGGTATAGACATTTTCTATTGGTAAGTTAAATGCTCTAGTGATTTTTTTTGCCGCTGTATGGGCCGATATCGATTTTGAAACTGCTCTGAACTCTGAACAATTGGTGCACTTCTGATTAGTTCGCTCTCTCCCTGTGATTCTGGTGTAGAGAGGCAGGGGAATTTTGTGTTGTTAAATTTCAAATCTTGCTCTCTTTGGTTCTTTCTCTGCTTTACAAATCAACATTTAAAGTGGAACAGAAACACACTAGACTACTAGGCTGGATTCCATTCTTATATACATTTAAATAGCAGGATAGAAGATAGCTGTTTGAAAATTGCCCAAACTAAACATGTACGTAGGCCTATATGTATTCCTGGCTGCGCTTTAACCACCACCATTGCCGCAACTGCAACTGTCTGGTTTCATAAGTTAAAATAATGTTTTGTCAACGTTTACTACATACGCAGTTGTGGCATCACACTGTGTTTCAGTTCCACTTGTTCCACAACACCCTTGTACAGTTCTCTTTGTTTCTTTGGCCTTCTTAGTGGAATGTGTTTGTGGTCCAACAACCATTCCTCATATGTTGGGGTATGTCGTGCCTGAGAGGATTTAGATGGGAATTGAATAGATGAACGTTCTTATTTCCCAGGTCCATCGGTGGGTAAACTACGAATCTATGCTGAAAGAGTGCCTCGTGGGCAGGATGGCCGTCAAACCGATGGCTGTCAAAGGTACACAAACCCACATATGCTAGCAACCTAGGGATGTGCGACAGGGTCACTATGTTTGTCTTACTGTCTTTAGTTAAATGGGTATCTGCCAGAGAATCAGTGGTACATTAATCATTTATATTTGCCTTGTCGTTGACCAGCTCTGTCTCAGAAGAAGGTCATCGGCTCCAACTTGAATGGTACAGCAACCCCTAACCTAACCTAGCGTGGTTCAACATTGTGTTTCTTTCTTAGAATGCTGTTCACACCTCTCGATGACCTCCCTCTTCTCGTCTTCTTCTTTTGGTCAGGTCTTACTCCTCCTCTTCCTCCACCACCACTGATGGCCTCCCCAACCTCTCCGTCCTCTATGATGCTGCACCCGACCGGATTTGCCCCTCCTTCAGAGAAGGATTCTCGACCCCGGTAGAGCTCCACTAGAGTTTGCCTGAGCGTCCCTTACCTTGTATGCCGTTAAGTGTTAGAGGTGGCCATTTGTTTGCTGTTGTTTAATTCATAACGATCACAAAGACGGTTTTCTTTCTTTGTTCCCCAGGTTTGACTGGTTCCAAACAGATTCCAGTGTTAATATTGTTGTTTATACCAAGAGAAAGGTAACCGACCCTTGCGTGATGTGTCCCTGCTGTGTGCTAGTCTGATATGCCAATCAGTATTTGGCACACCTATGAATCACCCTGAAGTGCGGGTTAAAACAACCAATCATTTAGTGGACCGACCTATTCATTGAAATGCGACCCAGTAGCCCCCCCCCCTCGTTTGAGAACCGCTGCTCTACACCATGTTCTGGAGGCGATTGCTGTGGCGTGGTCATTCCTATTGACCCACACTGTCCCCCTGCCCCCCCCACTTCAGATCCCCCGCTCAGGCTGTGCCACCATCGACCTGCAGGGCGGCGTCTTGCGACTGGAGGCCCTGCTGGGAAACATGTCCTACATGCTTCATTTACGTGAGTTCAAGGGAGTTTGATTACATTATCAGATGCAGAAGTGATACACAGAATCGTTCATCTGTAGTTTTCTTGGCATATCTGTTGAACATGCTTCAATAAAACAAAGCTTCCAATGTAGGATGATTTTTTTTTTTATAACATTTTTTTCTAACAAACTTTCTGGATTCCTCTTTTCATGTTTTTCTTCAGGACTAACTGAAGAGGTAGAGGGGAGTGTTGAAGGCAAGTACAACAGCGAACGCCTACTTGATGCATTCCCAAGGTTTCTCTGACATCCACCCTGACCCTAATCAGACCTTGTGGTGTTTTGTTTTTGTTGAAGCAGTCCAGACAGCCGGGTCTGTGGGGAAAATCCAGCTGAGCATACCCAAGCAGGCCAAGGGGAAATGGGCCAGTGTGGGTCAGCCTCTGGAGTTCCATAACAGCTTCCTACGTCAGAAAGACAGAGGTGAGACCAAGAAGTACTCAACTCACCCATTTGCACTTGACACACCTTTCATGTTGTTAGCATGTGTGTGATTCTTAATTATGGACACACTTGATGCACGCTGCACATGTTTTTTGGTTTTGATCCGCATGCGATTTATTTTTTCTCTGTACTTTATAGTCTCTTTGAATAGATTTGTACAGCATTTAGAATTAGTGAAAATCGCAAAAAAAATCACTTTTTATTGATATCTATTGAGCGCATTGTTTGTGCTGTCCTTCCTTGCAGCGCTCCATTATAGGGATTGCGTGTTGGTGTCAAAGACGGAGGTGAACCACAATACCTCTGTGTTCCGGCTGCAGCTCCGCTGTGGGTCGGTCATGCACGTGCCTGTTGGGAAGCACGTCTACCTCAAAACCCAGGTCCAAGGTACGTGTGTTGCTACTGTGTCGCTCATCCATGATCTTATCCACAGACCTGCCACTGTGTTGCTCCTCAAATTAAAAAACCATTTACTAACCGAACTAAATTAAAAAGTGTCTTTAATGCCGTTGTATAGAAATTCTGTTATGTTTAGAATCAATTCCCAGAATGGACGGGATGGAATCCAGAATCTTCTCTTTTGGAGTCTACTCTGCACCACACAAATGACATGTGCGAAATATGGCTTGTAACGAGCCACAAGTTAAAGAGCTGATCTGAGCGTACCACCCAATGATGGCCCTTGTCCACGTTGTTCAGACGCTGAGGTGGTGAAGCCGTTCACACCGGTGGGGCAGTCCCTGGTCCCGGTGGACACGGTGGACCCAGCCTCCCCAGACCAGACCCATGGCTCAGACCTCTTCCTTATGATCAAGGTCTACCCTGACGGACTCTTCACCCCGCAACTCGACACCCTTCACATCGGTAACGTGTTTGTCTGTCTGTCTGTCTTGACATCAATTTCTTCTTTTCAAGTCAACATTTTATTAATGTATTCTGTACCTCAACATGTACAACATTTCTTCTGTGTACAAATGTAAACATAATCGTTACAATTCTTATGGTAAGAGTGAGCAATATATATTTTTATCATTCCATCAAAACTCTTTGATATAGTCAGATAGCATATCGTTTTGTTGAGGCATTACTTTAAATGAGCGTCATTATGAACATAAACGTTCATTATGTAGTTGGTCTAGACCTTATTTATAACCCCTGAAATCACTTTTCTTGATTTTGACTTGGAAGGTGAAATAAAAGTAAAACACTGGCAACACTACCATGTCATGACAGAGTGAAAGAAGAGAGACGCCTGATAAACGAGGGGGCTGAATGATTTATACTAAGGCAGTGAAGAGACATCACAACACCACTCGATCAAGTATATGAAATTGATTAATTACCTCCGCCAAGGAGGTAATGTTTTCGCCAGAGTTTGTTTGTTTTTCTGTCTGTCTGTCTGTCCAGTAACAGGATAACTCGAATAGTTGTGGACGGATTTGGATGAAACTTTCAGGAAATGTCCCTGGGTGTGATCCGTACACGCTATCACTGGTTACAACACTTGTGTCTGCCTTGGCGGAGGTCTGCGCTCTCCGAGTGCTTTTCTAGTTGATAAAATAATATTGTGCTGTCCGTTTCTCTCGGAGGGCTCACACAACTGAAGACTTGTGGATGATTGATGGAGGATCTGTGGCTGCATACAGAGTCATTTAGGGCCAGCATCTGTGTAATATACGAGTCAGGGCTTCCTTTAGAAATTAATAAGTTGATTATCTGTCCTATATCTAACAGAATGAATGAGGGCACATTGGAAGGCTCATATGTACGCCGAGGGTGATGTCCAGCGGTGAGATTAGTGAGGACTAGTTCACTTTTACTGCTAAAGTAGGCCACAGTAAACTCATAATCCCTATTTAAGTCAGTATATTTATAGAGACCGTCTCAAAACAACCAGTGTTTAACGGTGAGTGCTGTACCTCTTATGTAAGCGGCAATTAACCACAACAAAACAGAACATTACATGAATGACATTGGCAGAAATATATTTACTGAAAAAATATTTTCAGTAAATATATTTCTGCAGAAAATAACAAAGTTTCAGCCGTGGTCACAGATGTAGAAACCTGGTGTGTGGATCAATGTGGTGTTTCTAATAATGGTTGTTGTTGTTTGTCTGTCTAGGTGACCATCTGTTGGTCAGCGGTCCGGAGGGTCCCTTCAGTCTCCGCCCCCTCCGTGATGTCACCCACCTCTACCTATTAGCCGCCGGCACCGGGTTCACTCCCATGGCTCGGCTCATTCAATTCGCCCTACAGGACCTGGGAAGCATCAAGTACGGGAATGTGTGTGTGTGCGCGTGTGCGTGTGTTCCTTTAATCAACACCTAGCTGCTTTGTTTGGTAAACGGACCCAGTCCTCAACGTTTCCTTGTTTATATTAACATGATGATTATATGAACCGCTCATTCTCTTCCTCAGGAACACCAAGCTTCTCCTTTTCAACCGGCAGGAGAAGGACATCTCGTGGCGCAGTGAGCTGGATGAACTAGCAGCTGCAGATCAGAGGTGCCCAAAGTTTGTCCGTGGCAGATTAGTGTTTACTTTTACTTTTTTTTACCTTGTGTGAAAACAGGTTTGGCTTCCATTCCATTCCAATCATGTGGCTGTGCGGTTTCTCTGTGACCCAGGTTCCAGGTGGAGTACGTGCTTTCTGAGCCGGGCGACGGCTGGCCGGGCCAGAAGGGGCGGGTGGATCACTCCATGCTGCGGGACTTCCTGAGCCGACCCGAGGGCTCCAGGGTATACGTGTGCGTGTGTGGACCCAGCGCCTTTACAGAGCTCACACAGGAGTGAGTACCAGCCTGGCCCATGTTTCTCTCCTGAAGTGTGGTCTGTTGAGGCACCCAGCCGTAATGGACTGTATTTCTATGTATTGCAGTTGAATCTTAAATGGCACAGTGGTACTGCCCGAAACGTGCGTGTGTGTGTGTGCGTGTTGTGTCTTGTGGATGTGTGCATGTTGATGAGATGTCGTGCTCCCTGGCCTCCCCTTGGCTCGTGAACAATTGCAATGAAAGTCTCTTCACCGACCACCACTCCAGCATGACAAACAAGTACCAGCGGAGATCATGGCCCCCCTGTGTTTGTGTCTGCCATTCCGTGTGTGTGTGTGTGTGTGTGTGTGTGTGTGTGTGAGAGAGAGAGAGATTTATTCATCCCTCATTTTCCTCCCTCCAGGTTGGTGAGGCAGCAAGGCTTTAGCCAAGAGGAGGTCCACACCTTCCAGGGCTGATCCAGCCACGACTCCACCTCAAGTTGTGCAGACACACACTTAAACCGGTTCTTGTACATAACACGGAGGATCAACTTCTAACCAGAGAAGTGGAAGGACACAACGGTTTTCTATGCACACTCAACTCAACGGAGAGCGGGTGGCAATATGCAAGAAATAGGTATCGGTGGGGGCGGGGGGCACTTTTGAGGCCGTCTGCCAGGCAGGACTTTCCCGGCCCTGGAGTCAATGGTTTTGACCTCTCCAGCCCTGGGAGTGGTTCTCTGAATCTTAAATGAACAACATAGTTCAAGACAGTCCTCCCCGGTGTTATGCCCACTGGCACATGCATATAGATCCCCTAACACGATGGACGGCCCACCGCCCATTGGGCCGTTCAATTCTCAGGGTACCAGGATTACGCGGCAGCTCCCTAATCCGACTCCTCCTCCGACTATACTGGGTGCTGGGTGATGGTATAAGTACTGTAGCTCAACATCACATCAACTCTCTCCACATTCAGATTTCATGCACATATCCACTAAGTCCCTATGCTGGTACATGTTTATTTGCTGTTGCAGCTACTGCAAAAAGTAGTTGGGTCATTTGAGGTTTCCCTATGTGACGTTATTCATGTTTAATTGGCAGAGGAACGGCAGAATCCTCCAGAGAACAAACGGATAATGACAGAGGAGTGCCGGTGTCTTTTTGTCTTCTCTCGGAACGGAAAGACGTTTTGGATTTGATGAACTAGGAATGAACTGTAATTCAGATGTGCATATTATTATTTCCCTATTGTTGGCGGCTTTGAGTAAGGATTTTAAGATAAGTTCCGGGTCCTTGCAAGGACTCTTATTGCTTAGTGTCAAAGGCAATACATGCAAGCACATATGTTTCACATATGCTTTTGTTTCATCCTGCTTCAACATTATGTTATATACTTTGCCAAATGGCATAACATTTAAAAATGAACAATGTATAGTTTCTCTGAACTGTGCAATTCACGTAAAATGATTGAGCCTTATTACTATTCCCATTACTGCCTCTGAAATGAGCGTTTCCAAAGCCACTGTCTTTTTCAGCTGTGCATTGAAATAGTTCTGTTGCTATGGGGATTGCCTTTGACATGCAGTGCTGTGGTTTTTTTCTGTTGGTATTTTCGATATACTGTGGCCATACTCTTCTAGGGCACAGGATGGAAATATTCCATATTTATTCTGAATGAGTTGCAATACAGTTTTTAGGATGTGTGTAAGTGTTTGGAATATGACATTATATCATGTATAAGCACTTGAGTTTTATTTAATACTGTAATTTGTGGAGGAAAGACAGGGGAAAACATCTTTTCCCCTTATTGCCTGTATCTCTTCCACATGAAAACCATTGTACATGTGAGCAGTCCCACAGCAGAAAAATAACACTTGATTTGTGTCTAAAAACCACCTTGTTTTTAATCTTTCCGTCCTTCCGATCTATCCTTCATTCTCACACATTCACTGTTAAATAGAGGTCATGCAGGTTACATAACTATGGTGGCAATTCAAGACTGAAAAGCCAACAGATTTTACTATTTATCCGTGAGTCTCCGTAAATCATGAAAGTACTACTCAGGGTTAGAATTAGGCAATGCAAAGTTCAAATATAAAGACACACACACACACACACACACACACACACACACACACACAAATGTAATGAAGTAATTGGTTCTGAGGGAGGGATCCTGGGCCCAACATTGGCTGCCACGCGCTTGACCCCTCCCCTGCACTCGCCAAACCTAGTGCACAACATTCGGAATATCAAAGTTCTCCGTGGTCTCTCTGGGCAACACACCGGCACCCAGGGCTGCAGGGCCCGAGGACGGGCCTGGGGGTCCATCGCACGCGGGCCCCACACCACTCATCAGTCCAACCCTGAGGTCCCCGTTAGCTGCTCCGGCCCTGGGTCCAAAGGGTCCCGGTCTGCCTGTCTCCTCCTCATGGACCAGACAGGGGAGGAGAGAGCGGGAAGAGGAGTCCTGCAGGAGTGGCTCTGAGGGGTAGGCCACGTTGTGCTGGAGGGTGTTCAGGTTCAGCTGCTCCATGCAGCCAGGCAGATGTGCTCCACGCTTCACAACAGCTTCTCTGCCTCTATGCCCACATGAAAGAGGGGATGATCAGTTTCATCATGGTGGTAATTGCCACTTCATTGTCTTCCTATTGAGGAAAAAAGGTATGTGAGTGCAATTTTTACCTTTAGCAAATAATGCCCAAAAGAGGGATTAGCATCTACGCTGTCTGTGATACTGTCAGGGAGAACAGATGTGAGGCTCTGACAAAGTTGAGGAATCACTAATGGATTCATAAAGACCCAGGACTTTGTGTCTTGCCAGACTACAGTTGTTAAAAATAAACGTTTCGGTAGAAATTGATTTTTCTTTCATTGTAGAAAGGGCCCTTGTGACTTTGAGGCATGCTGTGTTCAGAATTACATGAATAACGGTTGGGCTTGATAGGTGCCGTGAGGGTACTTACTCAGGATGTGGAGCTCGGGTCTTAGCCAGAAGAGTCAGAACAAAGAACATAAAGATGACAAATATAGCCAGGCCAACCCAGAAGACAATCACAATAGAGTCTGTATGGAAAACAGACCTCTATGTGACAAAATGGCTTACAGTTCAATAGCTAAAGGACAACACATACAGAGGGTTTAGACTCAAAAACAGGTGTGTTGTTAAAGTACTAAGATTATGCGTTAAAAATGTATTGCAGTGTATTCAATTACTCAGTGTAACCTACATCATTATATTTAAGCATCAAAAGTAGAATTAGCCTACTTGACAAATATCGTCATCATTATATAAGAGTGTACAAATTGTAGTAGCCTACAATTCCACTTTTAATGCATAGACCTGTACATCTTTTGTGGTGGGAATAAAATTATTGCTACAATGCGTGTATTGCTTGTATATAAAGCCTTTCAGTAAAACACATATAAATACATACAATAAAATGTAAACTATATTCAGCAGTAATAGTCAGGGGAAACAGGGATGCACAGTAGACCTACAATTAAATGTGATGCTATATACTCCTTCTCAACAGAACATAACTAGTAAAATAAAAAAAATATTATATATTGTTTCAATATTGTAGCACTAAACCCAGCTTGCTTATTTTATGTTTTAGAATTATTCTTGCACATTTTGGGTTACATCTTCATTGTGTAGTGCAGTTATTTAAAGTTGCTTTGGACAAAGGTCTGCTAAACAAAAGTTGTAAGTAATGTAAAGGGACAAAATTCACAGTTATTTAATTAAATGTTTATTGCCTTATGGCTATTATTATCATCCACAGAGTTTGAAGTTCTGTTACACGACTATACTGTGTGCAGCCTCCATAAGGAGGAAAGCCTCCAAAAGGGAGTCTGCCAAAACCTCTCCAGAAATAAACTGCACAAACAGCCAAAGTTTTCCGACACACACTAGTGATCTCACCCAAGTTGAAATGCATTAAACATTAGAACAACAGCATGTGTTAAAACAAGCACAAAGCTCCCAAAACAGGCGTGTTAGTTCCTACTTACACCGATGCGCTGCGAGCCCCTCAAAGGACACGGGATCTTCGTAGTCGTAGTACTCATACCTCCACTCGTAGCCCGGGTCCAGCGATCTTACGGTCCCGTTCAAACGCTTAGAGTCACTCATCCTTACAAAGAGCGGAAAACCAAAAAACAAGTCGAGCCAGTTCACAGAAATAGAGTCGAGTGAGGGGATTTTTGGAAAGCATGAGAAGCGAGCGAATGCCAATGTGTCGTTATAATCCCGACACCCCCTCCCAGGGTATAGGCTGCAGGCGCTAGGATACACGCGTATGACGATGGAGAGGAGCGCGTTTTTGAGGAAGGGGGGGGGGGGGTGGGTAATTGTTCATAAGAGCG
>JAOPUD010000009.1:13706075-13724620 GCA_027122715.1 Trisopterus minutus
CCCTCCCTCTCCCCTCCTCCTCCTCCTCCTCCTCCTCCTCTCCCGTCTGTGTCGGGGTGTCCTCGGGAGCGTAATGAAAATACACAATCTCAATTTAAGATCTGTTTCTTATTTTTTGCCGGGGGTGTATGTGTCAGGTGTGAAAAAGTAACAGAATCGCCATAAATCCGGGGGCGCGTGTGGGGAGGCAGTGGGTAGAGATGTGGGCAGACCGTGTTCGGCCGCTTTTTATGCTGTGTTGTCTGATCGGTAAGTAGCCGTGTGCCGTGTCACGTGAGATATGGTTTGTCCTCCCAGACCCGGTTCTGAAGACAGAGTATCAGCGGTATCTTTTATAGAGGACGATCACTTCCAGGCTGTTGACTATGTGTGTTTCTGTTTGTGTGTGTGTGTGCGCTTGGGCGTGTGTTAGTGGGGTCAGTAATTGGTAGGGTGGTGGGGTGAGGAAGGGGGTGGAGGGGTATGTTTGCTGGAGGACTTCCAGGCCTGGCTCAGCCCTGTCGATTCCATAGATAAACGCACTGGGAGGAAAATGAGAAGGGGAACTCATCGGTTGTGGGCGGCCGTGGGCCATAAAAACAGGAATGAAGCCTAATGAGGATATGATTATTCCCAGAAGATGGGACACAAGCGCGTCCTTAGGGTTAGCGGTGTGTAGGGGACGGGCAGGACAGTGATAGGGACAATTCATAATGACAGGCTCATCCCATTATCTACCTTCAGAATGAGGCATTGGCCTTTTTGGTAGGCATGCAAACTCATCACACACGCACACACACCAGATGGACGCTATGTTAATGCCACATATCAAGTGACATCATTTGATTACATTTCTCATCAACTGATCAAATGAAATTATTCTCACTTTGTTTCCTCATTTCCACCGTCATACTATTGAACAAGGTGTACAAATGAATGAACTTTAATTGACATTGCAGCAGAAACATACAACAAAATTGGAGAGCAGCTCCGCTTGGTGCCACAACACAGGGACAGTACACATGCAATTCATAAAAAATAAGTTCGTAAAAGTTGAGGTCGCAAACATTTTCAGAGCTATAAATGGGCCAAAAAAGGTTGGGAGCCACTTCTATAATGGGTAATTATCTATCTCTCTTCCCCCACTATTTTCTGCTACACATAGTTCCCTTAATTGATGCAACCCTTTCTAAGAGGAGTAATAAAGTCGGAAGGCAATGACAACTTAATTCATTGGCCTACGTTCTGAGAGCGAGGAGAAGAGAAAGAGGCCCAGAGTAGACCATCTTTCTCTTTATTTTTTACTTAATCCTCCCACACACTTTTGTATGAAATGTTTTGCTGTCTACTTTCTCTACGTGAACATGCGGGCCCTAGATTATTGTGCACCTAGATTATTGGCCAGGCTGTCTCCAAGCACTCAAGGCTGATGAAGGTAGTAGGAGTTTGTATAATGGCGATGTCACTTTCATGCTGCTTTAAGTGGGACTTTATTATTGGAAATAAAGTGCGCTGTACCAGAGCCGCAAAGTGACTGTGTAGATGAGTGCCGCTTTAGTGTAATATTTATGTTACGCATATCAGACTTGCGGCATGTCTCCACGCCAGTGGCTAATAGATTCCACACTGACTCCTTGTCCTTGGCTCCTCAGGAGTAAGCGACCAGACTCTTTTGGACACGGTTGGCTGGGATTTAACAAGCTACTGAGAGTGCAGTGATTGGAAGAAAGACTACGGTGATGGGGGTTTTAATGGACAGACGGAGTCAGAACTCCACGCACTTCTTATAATCACTGATCACCACATAGGCCTTTGAGTCCTAAATGATCTGAGGAATGCTCTGACTTCCCTAGTGGTTTATAGGATGGTGTCCCGAATGAATACACTTGTAACCCTGTCTTATAAAAACGATATACCACGTACACATCAAATGAATCGCAGAGAAGTCCTCAGTCCTCATTCTCAAAAGGAATGAGTCTACCCCTCTCAGCTTTTAAGCCAAATGATTTTGAAGTCATTTAATGCGTCAATAAGGTGTTACAAACTACACGTATTGCATTGAGTCTATCATTTCATTTCTTTCATTTAAATGTAATTCAATTATAATGCATTGTATTTCCTTAAGTAACTCATTTTAAGCCACTTAATGTCTTTCTGGGGATTACACCCCCATGTTCATTATTCTCATCAAAACAACACGGTATATTAAGTGTTGAAACTAATGTCATTAAGCAACATACACAGCACAGCGCTGTGAAGTCCTCTATAGTCTGCTCCAAGGGGGATGGGCGAAACAATATACTGAAAAAAGAAACACTGCTATAAAACACACCAAACGACAGCTCTTACTTTCTACACCCCGAAAAAGTGTGCTAAAAATATGAAAAAGATTGAAGTAATAAAAGTCACATCCAATCCAAGGAAAATGGACAATAACACAGAGAACCCAGCGGGCTCAAGTTTCATTTGCTGTGAATAGGACTCGGTGCCCTACCCTAAATGCAATCAAACAGTAGCTTTCATTTCAGGGCCTGGAAAGGCGTAAGAACAACACAGTCCCACTGTATGCATCGCTATGGCAGCCTAGTGACAGGCTACTTATACATTACAGTTTATTTTTTATTAGGTCAAACCCCACAAGAGAGCCCATATCTCCATGTCTTATTGTTTTGTGTAGCTTGTGGTATATGGCCTGTTGACAATGTAGAGGAAATGAATATGTGGTTTATTCCCTAGAACCAGTGACAGCCACACAGATTTATGATCCATCCGCTGGTAAACTGGATCTGATGGGATCTTCCCTCACGTCAAGCCCAGCGCAAGTTGACAGCAAGCTGGATAATTAAATAACTGCTAGCAATGCGACCACATGTCCTATAAACAAATACCCTATGAGATGTGCTGATATCTGATGTTATTCACATTGCTTGTGTATGTGTCGCTTCATGTGTATTTGTTCACACACTTCTGAGAGGGATTAATATATATACATGCATTTTTAAATGTACAAGGTTATCTGTAATCTTTGCTGTTCTAATTGATTACAATAACAATTAGGCCTGTAAAGTAATATTTTATGTTTAATTTGGCAATCTCGAACATCTCCATTTCTCTTACAAAAAATACAGTCCACTGTTACACACACGGTGAGCCGGAGTCGAAGTCGGAGAGCAAGGCTGGGGCGGTAGTTCTGCCATCACCTCTCTGGTGAAACCACCACTGCTGGATGATGGCTAACGAGTCACTAACTGTGCACCGCTTGGAATTTAAATGCAGGGCAGAAATGTTTCTACTGACACCCAGTTCATAACATTCATAATACTGCAAATTGAAGATCCTTCTTCATAGGCACAATCACTGTTGTGTCCCTTCATTCGGCAATGATGACTTAACATATTTATTGAAATGGAAGTCTTCAAGCTTGAGTTTGTGGAAAATGTAATAATGGGGAAAATGAGTTGTGTAAAGTGTACAAAATATAACCTAGAAAGATTACAACTTTTTTTTAACCCCATCATCAGGTGACATTCTATTGCCCAACATGAACCTCCTTAACATTAGATTAAATAATTGTTGGTGGAGTTATTGTTGTTTTAATATAAAATAACAAAGTACAGACTTTTGACTGAGAAGTATGAAGAGGGAGGGGATAGAAGAACTTGACATGAAAAGAGGAGTGTTCATGTTAGCGAGTGGGATATTAGAGTCTGGTCTCTGTCAAAAGCACCATGGGCAAGGAGGCTGCTGGCTCCTATCTCTGGGCTCCGGGCTCCAAGGTCAGCAATAGAGATAAGACCCCCTGTGAATTGTGGGAGTCAGGCACCAGAACGCCAACAGAGCGCGTCTGTATTGTTGTTATAAGACACCACCCGCACTAAATCTCCTATCTTGCTGCATCTTGTTTTAGACCACTACGCCAATTACAGTGCTGGCTTTGTATATTGTTTGGCTCGGCAATAGGGGTGACCCTCTCTCTAACCAACAGAATATATCAAATACGTTCCGGAATAAAAAAACTAAAAAAACCAAGACACAAAGTAAAGGAGGGCAATAAGCCATGGAATGTGAGTGTTACAAATGTTGAGATAAGCTAAACCAAGGGACACAACCAGTAAGTTGTGTCTATCTGCACATTTAAGACAGTGACCAGGCCAACCACCATCTCCAACATTAATGCATGGAAGATAGCAACATAAACATACTACTTTCTAAAGACCTTCTGTTGCTAGGTCTTCGGGAAAAACATTTTTCCCAAATCAATGCAGGGCCTCTGGTTGGCAATATGAGGTAAAAGCGTCCAACATGGTAATGCCTTGAAGAGTTACATCGCTCGCCATCAATGTCGGATCAAGCCTGTCTATAACCCAATTAATGAGACCTGATAATGGCAGGCAAAATTATAGAAGTTATTCCGATCTTGATGATGGGTTCACTGGAGGCAAAAGTGGTCTCCAGGATCAGAGGGTTGTTGCCTCATATGCCTCAGCAAGGGAACATTTTCCATGGTAACTGGTGTGGTGATGAATGAGCTGGGGATTGTGGGCTGCTCCGGGCCAGACTCGAAGAGGGAAAACATCCAGATGGTAGAATACCATTCAGCCATGGAGCAGAGGCTTTAATCCAAAACGGCAACAACATTTGTGGATGCAGGTCATTTTGGAGAGGCTAGGGATGGAGTTTTGCATCTTGCTGGAGGTTCCTATGGGTAGACTTCACAGAACGAACCAAGTACCCCTGGAAGTCAAAAAACACACACAATACAATTCAATAAAACTCTCTATCCCCCTTCACATGGGAAGAGACATTAATCCTTCGTAATGCAGACAAGCATACTGACACCATGTGACCTTTTACCATAAGACTTTGCTTTAGATTAGCAACCTGCCTCCTTAAAGGCTGGCTGATTTGCTGGCTTTCGTTCCATAACAAAACCCAATTTTCTCATATTTTTTGTACCTACCCACATGCAAGCCAAACTCCTGATAGTTGCTACCGGAGGAATGTGATTGGTGTGTAAATGTAGTCTGTTTGGCTAGGTGCGGCCTGCTTGGTGATGCAGGCGCACCGAGGTGAACTCAGCAAGCTTTGGTACTGCTTGGCTGTCCGGAAACTGAGGCTTTCATGGGCTAAATGCATTTTACATAACTATTTGGTTCGCTCCACTTGTTTCAAATCATTACTTTGTGGCATTATTCTTTTTAAGACAATTGATTTACAGTGTACCTGTGAAAAAAAAGAAAACTTCTGGTCGTCAATGTGTGTGACCTTTTCAAAGTCTTTGCAATCGTGGATAGTAATAATAACAATAGTTATGTGGAAAAAAAAGTAGACCGAGAAATAAGGAGAGGAAGTGTGGGTGTTAGGAAGGTTTTCTCTGCCTCCAAATTTCTTCTGTGTTTTCTACTTTCCTAGGTCCAAATCAATTTGGGCAGAGTTCCACCCTTTTCCAAGCCCGAGGTAAAGGAAGAAGGCACTGCTCTGAGCTGTGATGAATGAGCTAACATTCGGATAGCTCTTGTTTATAGTGTAGAAACATAATGTACCATAAATCCAACCCCCACTTTTAAGCTCTCAGATAGCATTTGATCCAATTCTCCAGGCTGCCTCCTGCTGATTAAAAGGCATTTTTTCTGCCTTGCCCTCCACACACAGCCTTACGCTTATAATACGCTTTGTCATTCCCACACTTTTTCGGCCTGCTATTATCTCCGCTATCATTCCCCTTCTATTCCGCACAATCATTGTTACTTTAAAAGCCACAGATCAGGGTAAAGGGAATTGCAACAAAATAATTCAATGCAGATCTTCATTTTGCGTTAAAGGAAAATTTTTTCTTTTTTTCATCTTAGTGCCAGTTCCCCATGCCTTCATCCAGACTCAATATTTAAATCCCTCTCTAAAATAGCCAAGCTCAGCTTGGTAATGGCTAGCATTCTCCAGGAAATTGCTTTCTAAGGACAAAATATTAGACCCGTAATTGTTATAATGCTTAATGCTTTCCCATTTTGGAATTGGTTTAATTATATACAACTGGTTGGCTTAGCTGCAGGGCTAGCCTCACTTTGATATCCTTGCAAGCAATCAATTTTATTTTTATTGATTGGGATTCTATTTTATATGCCAATAAGAATAACTTATTGTTACTATTCTGAAGCTTTGAAACTTTCACATGTTGATAATGCTTGACAAAAGAGAAAAATCTGTAATCAATAAATGGCTACCCCTACCTTTCTTAAAATTATAATTATAAGGATTGCATAAAGACCATTATATCAGCTTATGTTGGGTTAATTGTTTTGACATTTGTGATTCTGAAAGAACAATTAACTAATACATTTTAATTTCCCCAAAGATATAAAGACAAAGTGAGAGTGAGCAATACATGAAGTCAGTGAGGAGAAATGGGACTGAGACACAGTAACCAATTGTAAATAACATTCGGAAATTTGTAATGAAAATAAGCAATAATGAATAAAATCAACAAATGTATCAAATTGATCATATTTATACATTGGTATTTATATATAAAATGTATAAATATATTGTGAATTTCGTGTCTGAGTGTGTTTTTGTTAATATATCTATTTCACATTGATATAGCTGAAATGTGCATATGTACAGCAACTGTTGTTCGGCTGTATGTCATGATGGTTAGACTCCACCGACGGCTTCTGAGTTTCCCCGTCTCTCCGTCCTTCTAGAAGGCACGCCTGGAATCACAAGCAGGCACACTTTCTCCACACAATTGTTCCTAATCACTCCTGGGATGCTGTCTTAGTCTGGAGCTGCTCTTTAAGGAAGGCAACTGGAACAATGGAAAGCTGATGGCTAGGGAGAAATGGAATTGAGCCGAGCACCTTGAAGACTTTCCCTTGATGTGCAACTTGCTCTGTAACCTTCTGTTGCTCTCTCTTCCTTTGCATCTCCCTCATACTCTATCACTCACTCATGCACACCAAACACACACACACCCACACACACACACTGAAACAGAAGGGGGAAGAGATAATAGTAGCAAATATTGATTTCTGGCATCCACAATTAATTCATATGAAGACAAATATTTCCCATTGATGCATGTTAAACAGTGCTCAATTGCTTCGAAGGGTGAGCCAAAGTTAACTGTCGGTATCGGTTTCTGAAATTGCCTCTTCAGCCAAACCACTTTATGAAATCGATGGTCGGAATAAGAAATAATTAATTGGCCTTGCAATTCAATGTGAAACTGCAGATCTCACCCCAACAACCCAACTCAAACATGCTTTGTACAACATAAGAGCAGTCTAAATTCACTATGTTTTTTGGAATAATCATCCTAAAATGACTAATCGAATCGCTGCACGGGTAAATGGTTAACATGTCAGCTAGGTTGATGTGATGGCATGCATATGTAGATGGGGCTGGCAACAAAAGCTGCAACCAAAAATCTATTTTTAATGAAATAACTTAACAAAATGAACACCACAGAAAACAATAACACATATTCACAAAACACGATATCCAATTATGCTCAAGGAAAACATATTGACAAGTCAGAAAACACAACTAGAATACAAGGACAGGACAATTGTCCTGAAAGACGTAGTACATGGATTTATTTGATTTCTCGGCAGTCGCAGGCAGATCTTATGCCATCATGTGGATCTTGCAGCAAAAATTTCTGTTTTGTGGAAGGCATCATCCCCAGGAATGTGGCAGGGCCTATTACGGTTTCCATCATCTCACAAATCAGACATTATATTATTATCTGTAATAATAAAAAGTCTGGTGGCAGACAATCTCAAATCTAGCTGAACAGATGTTTTTTCACTTCATATTTGCCTCGACCAATCTTGTTGCAGGCAGGGATCATGTAATCAGAAAATACAAATTGGGCCAGCTGTAGCAAACTGTAAAAGTCTGCCTGTAAAGGTTTTTAATCCACACTGTGTATTCTGGCCAGTGTAGAAATACAAAATCCCCTTCTGAAATCTTCATACCCTCATGGCAATGAGTTTCTCTTCAGTAGAATATGTCCATAATGAAACAGAAAACAAGATGTAATTCTGCCCTTACAGTTTTTGGTGTCCTGCCCAGGCACTGTGCTGTCTCCCCCTGGAAGTTATTCTATGACAGTCGGAGTGCTGGATCCCAGATCACTATTTCCATTGTTTTCATATTCATGTCAAATCAGTTTGAACCTATTAAAGCAAGCATCTGTAGAAGGCAGTCCAGAAACCTTTGATCTAAATTTGTTCTTAGGCCATTATGTATCTGATATCACTCCCTTTTTTTTACCTTTTCTTCATTGAAATTCTAATTGTATTGACCAAAAGAGCTACTGCAACTTTAGATTGGTCCTAATGTGTAACCAGTGTTACTTGACTAGACTGTAATGACGCATTCATTTATTGCTGACCACTAGCGGGCGGAAGGTAAATCCAATCTTGAGGCACAAACACTCCAGATGGTTGAGATCATTTATGTTTAGTGAGGTTAGGGTCAAACTAGAAATCCAGGAGCTATTGCACACCATTCATTGACTGGAATTTTTAATTGTCCTTCAAACGTACTTTAATAATTTTGTTTACTTTTGAAAAAGCAGACGGTCCTAATTAGCATTATGACTATGAAAAACATAACATTCACAATAAGTCATGCTGGTGTTTATTCTCTGATTCAGCCAAGCCTATATATAAAAAAGTTAGTTAAATAGGCCGATTTACACAGAGGTCCAAAGACTGATATGGTGGACATCTGTCCGTATAATTATTTCAGGGTTTATCGCTATTAATTCAAATACGTTTCAAGAGGCAACACGCATTCCTGTTTGCTCTCGCTTTCTCTTTTTTGGTGTTGTTCTACTCCATGTCTCGCTCTCTCTTCCTGTGTAGCCATTCACAGCATGAATGTTGGCGCACCTGTGCACAGTGAGTGTGGTGCCAGCACATGCTGGGACTCACTCAGTAAGTGTGTCCCGAGATCCTGGCAAAGGTCTCGCTCTTTCACATGCAACACCCTGCCAGCATTATGATCCCTGAGCCAGGGCGCGGGAGCAGGTCCGGACAGATGGGCCAGATCGTACTCTGCGGACACTACAAAGTGTCCACAGAGTACGTACATTCAAATATTTGATCTGCACTGAGCCAGATAGGGAGACTTACTGTATCTTAAAAAATATTTATTTACTCTGAGAAACTGTCAGGCACATGGGAAGGATCCATGTTGCATGCTGTATAACTGGAATGCTCTATGCTCAATGGTTGACTGGCTAGCCTTGCTGGCTTCGGATCCTGTGCTGTTTCTCCATTGCACACTCTGTTGATTGGGGACAAGTGGGCTGAAAAGTATACCCGACTGTGTCCTTGATGAGTTAATACGCATTTTAGTTTGCTGTGCTGCAAGGACACAGCCTGTTACAGACCGTTCCATGAGTTAGGAAAACTCAATTTCAATGCATCCCTTCATCCCTGTGACCTAATGTAGATAATGAATTATATACATCTTGCATCTATATGTTTATGTATTTATTGAGCTATCCGGTCAAACAGACTGCAGGCGTACATATATACCATTGTTTGTTTGGCATTATTTTTTACCTTGCTGTAACCTTCAAAGGGGTATTTGTCTGATGACAAAGTCGAGCTACGAGCACTTAAGCCAGCGGCGGCGGCAGTGTTCTGCTAGAGGCTAATCTGTTTGTGTGAAATAGAAATAAGCTGCCTCCCAGGCCCTGTTTATCTCTGTATTCAGGCATAATGTTTGGAACACACGCTGCAACAAGCAAACCATCCATAATGAAATGCCCTGTGGTTAAGCATAGCAATGTGTCCCGCAACTCTCCAGTATTTAATTTTTTTTTAGATCAAAGACAATCGTCACATTTAACCATAAAATACTGCAAGCACTCAGTCGGTTATTGTGCAGATAAGTTCTAACCTTATTCTCCTTCAAAGATTGTTAAAGCCCAATTCCTTGTCAGCTGGTTTAAGGGCAGGACCCCATGAGGTGGAGAAGAAAAGGTGTGAGCTTGCGATGCCGATTTGCATATTCATTCCTCAATTTGGAAGAGAGAGAAGAAGCTCAGGGTGATAGCGCTTGTATTTGGTGTGTCTGTGCGGTCGCTTGTGTATTTGTATGACAATGATCGGAGTGGGCTGTGTAAGGGAAACAGTCATTTCTGACGGGAAAGCCATAAGTGTATGGATAAAAGCTAGATCAGAGGGGTGCATGTGCTTGGGAGCACTTAATACTCTTTATTTATTCAAAGATGTATTCAATGCACTGCTTGGAAGGAAAACCTTTCAGTCTGCAGCAGTCAAGTCCCTCTAAATTAAACCTTGGCTGATCCTCCACAAGTCCTATATGTCCTCTGACTTAGCATTTGTAACAGAAAATATTGCATGCATCACAACCACAGGGTTAGAGACGTCACATCTGAGAGTGTCCTTGAGAACATACAGAAACCTTTGTTGCTGGAGGCAATTACGTAATGGATAGACAAGTTACCTATCCTGGTGTCTGCTGCTGCAAGAGTGGTTGAATATTTTGCCATACCAAGGATTCCATTATTCTTCCTCTTTAGCGGCTGCCCGCAGCCACTAAGTCAGCCATCTCCAAAGTGTAAAAGCCAGTCTTTGAAAGCATGGAATTTGCTTAGCAGTTTTCCAAGGACTGCCACAGTCCACAGGATTAGGATTGCTACAGGCTTGTTTTGCAACACTTTGACATTACCAAGCTAGCTAAGCAGCCGAAGGCGAGGCAAAACAGAGCCAACTCACCACAGGGAAACATAATGAATTTCTAAGCATTTAATTTCCTCTTATGGATGTTGTGCGTGTGGTAGGATGTAATTTAATATCTGCGTACTTGACATCGTGTGCAATTTGTTTGTTTTTCATGTCAGCATAGTAGGTCAAAGAAGATTTATTTATGCTTTATTATTATTATTATTTTTTTACTGTGTGAATTGTGAATGATTTGAAACAGGGTTATACATACATACACAATGAAGTCACTGCCACAGGTAACATTGTCAACAGCTTTGCCTGTTAATTACACTGAGTCTCCATAAGCAAAGCACACCGTGAAGCAGATATTGTTCTCATTATTGTATTGATTTGATTAAGGTTGAAGTTGAGGGTTAAATGTTGGATAAAACGCTGTCTACCATATCTTATGTTGTATGGTTACTTAATCTCATGAGAGAGCTTACTTAAGGCGACATTGTGAGTCTGTTGGCTACAAAATGGTCAATACCCGCCAACAATCACTGATACTCCTCCAGCCTTCGACCACCACCACAAAATGTTCTTATGCTTCAGTTTGTCAGTATGGCAGACAGGATGTCTGTTGATACATGTCGTGTGTCTAATTTCACAAGCCTTGCATTGCAGTGTTAAGTGCATTGTATTGAACAATTGTGTTCATGCTCATCTACCCATAGTCTCGAAGCCTGACTCATAGAATTATGTTTCCACTGTCAGTCTCGGGCAAGACTGTGATTAAGACGTGCAGACGTGTGTGAACACTCCTCAATTACCCTGTTCATACCAAACAACAGAGAGCATAATTAGCTACTGTGAAGCTTACTAAGTCCTAATGCTATCGCATGGCCCTGTGCCCATGCCATTAGTTTCCTTGGGGAGCAAAGGACTGTTCTCTTCACTAAAGCAAATTAGTGAAATCCTTGGACCATAGTCGCTTCTGCCCAAAAATTGATTGGTGTTTTTTTTTTTCTAACGGCTAGGTCCTTTCTATGTGTTTCTGGTTCGGCTTGATCATCATGAGTTTATTCATCGATTCAAGTCAGTCGATTTTTACCAAAATCGATAAAAGCCAATAAATTCTCTACTCTGTACTCTACAGTGTAACTTCATATACCCTTGTGCACATCTCTCTAAATAAAAATATTCAACCTCAAGGGACTAACCTGGTGAAGTAAAATAATAAATACATCTTATATCTATATGGCCTTAAGGTGTCTGTATGCATGTTACGCAAGAAAAAAAGGTCTAATTGTTGTGCAATAGGCAAAATATGCCCGGCAACTAGTTCTGCGCCAACTTCCTGTGAAGTGTGATCCAAAGAGGAATCATCCTGACAGTTTTCGAACAATGAAGCCAAGAGTGAGTGGAGTTCTCTGCCCTATCAGGAACACATGCAGCCATGCAAAGTACATAAATGCCTGCTCTTATCAGCACTCCTGGAGGCAGCACATCCCAGACACCACCAAGCTTTCACACAAATACTTCCCTGTTGCCCAATTTATCTTCTGCTCTCTCAAAGATACGAATGCATTTACGCTTTTGAGTATTGTGCGTGTTTTGCTGTGGCATTTTTCATGCCAGTGTGTGTTTGTGTGTGATTATTTTCTTCATTCAAATTCATTCAGTTGTTCACGTACTACTCCAGACAATGTTGGCACTTTGAAGAACCAAGTTTATTGTCAGACTTTCTTTGGAGAGGGAGAGAGAGAGAGACCTATCATGCATGCTTCTGCGGATTCATTAATGCATTCCATCGCGACAGTGTGGTTTGTGCGACAGTGTGTCAGCACTCTGCCGTTGCTGACCCTGTCCTCCTATCTGCAAAATAAACAAGGTAGAAGAAGAGTGGGGTTACGACACACCAGACAAACGAGAGGGAAATCCACATCCACACACACAGACGAACATGGCCGGATAGGTACTTGAACATGGATAAAGTAGTCGGTCGATGTACTTTAAAAACCTCCCACTTCAGCCCTGCCGCATTAAGGTTGATTTAGGAGTGATTATCTAGGCTTGATAATGACAACAGCACCAGCCCGAAATCAATGGAGCCGACAATTCCACTGGAGCTTAACTAAGCAATGTGTGTTGCACTAGCGTAAGAAAGCTCTTTGCAGGTTAAAAAGGGGACCCAGTCTCCACAGCTCCTGACCTGAGAATTACCGCTTTCCCGCTCTTGTTTGCATCATCCCTTGATTGTGAAATTGTTTTATAAAAAATAAAGATGAGCATGAAAAATAAAACTGCACGGGGAGATGACTTCTCCGCTTCTCAAACGTGGACTGGTCACGTCGATTAAGATGTGAACTTACAATTCCAACTGTTCATATTCAGCTCCAGGGTCTTATCTGAAATTAGAAAAAAAAAAAGGAAGAAAAGTCCCCTTCTCGACAGCTTTGAAGTTTTTCTAAGCCACTCAAATGGTGCCGTTCAGAGAATGTGGAAGCTAAAGGGGGGCTTTGATTTCTGGAGTCGGCTTTGCCTGTCACTTTGTGTTACATGCCGGGCGGATCTGAAGGCTAAAACGGAGCCACGCTGCCATGCTGTCAGGCTTTCCCACCCCTTCTATTTCACTGTTTGATTTAGCCATTATTGGGGAGCTGCTGAGAGCCAGTGATTGGCAAACAGAAGAGTCCATAGGTTAAGCACTTTCAATGAAGGGCCAATGTGAACTCTGTGTACATGTTTGACTGCATCGCAGTATCAAACGGGAGACCTCAGAGAGGTTCCTAAGCCTATTTATTAGTATTTATTGATTGTGTGTTCATATATGCATGTGTGTGTGTGTGTGTGTGTGTATGTGTGGTAATTGGTAAATGGTCCTCATTTATATAGCGCTTTTATCCGAAGTGCTTTACAGTGTTGACTGACATTCACCCATTCATGCACCCATTCACACACCGACGGTGGAGTCAACCATGCAGGGCGACAGCCAGTTCGTCAGGAGCAATTAGGGTGAGGCGCCTTGCTCAGGGACACCACAACACTCAGCTAGGAGGAGCCGGGGATCGAACCAGCCGAACCGCTCTACCTCCTGAGCTAATGCCGCCCGCCTATGGGTTAATGAAGTATTTTCCTTGATGAAACATTACAACTCTTGGTGCATACTCATCCACTCTGGATATCCTGTTGCACTGTTTGAGGTACAGAATGAAGAAAGTTAAACTGATGAACACATTTGAATGTGTTATGTCAAGCAAAGAAACAAGAAACTCTTAATTCCACAGGGCAAAGAAAAAGACGAAAAACAACCAATCCAAACAGAATCGACCAGGAGACTAGCACTACGACCCCAACGGAGGGTCGACGAAGAGGGTATGAGAAGTGCATTTGTCTGTGTCTCCACTCTCCACAGTTGGGACTGAGCATGGAAGCCAAACAACCCATGCACAGGAGAGGAGCAGGTGTGTAGGACCCCCAGCAACCCTTATCGCTCTCTGGTTCAGATAAATTACCGCAGAAGGTGACGGCAAACAGAGGGGTCGTGGCTGGGCTGAATGAGGTCACCGACCGGGGCCCCAAATGCTGCAGGCTCTCTCTCTCTCTCTCTCTAACTGAATGAACAAGTGAGCGTTGCTGGGGCCCCGTGGTTGGAGCAGGGAGATGGCCGGCGGTATCAACACGGCTCCTGATAGGCTCAGATACTGATGACCATGGCAGTATAGGAGTGCCATACGTCTGCATCGTGTTCAGTATGTGATGCGCTTTGCCACAGGCTGTTAGTGCTTTTCAAACATCTGTTCCTCATAAAGATATCCGAATATTTGGAACACGAGCGAGAACGAGGAGAAACTCAGCCATCAGGCCTAACAGTTATATGGTGCTGTAATTGGTTGATAATTTACGAGCGATAGGCTCTCAGGTAATTGGTTGCTGATGGGCCAACATTCAAAATGGTTGGCTGCCCACCGCGATCTGCAATGTAGCAGAACTGGCCCAAAGCCCCAAAGACTGACGTGTGGCCTTTGAATCTGACATCCGTGTGTGGGACTCCCCAATCAGCATGGAGCTCCATACCACGGTGTCATTGGGGAGGGTCCTGTCTTCAGCAGGGGAACCAGGACTTCGGTCATCGCCATGGGAGAGACTAAGCTGCTCTCTCTGAGTGTTAAGGGAGGGATTTCTGGCGGAGCATCGCCTTCGACACTTTGGCCGGATCCAGTCAGGCCTTAGCTGGATAAAATCCAGGAGGTGGGAGCGTAAACAGCATTTGTAATGGGATATTAGCCTAAGCTGTTCCCTCATTTGCAGTGTCTGTCTCATTTCATGGCTGACATCTGAACGCTGTGGAGGTATATTTTAAGGCGCAGAGGATCCGACCCCTCATCGGGGAACATCTAATCACTCCTGGCATCTGTCAGTCACACTCGGGCAGTTGGAGCCAAATGTAATGGCATCTGGAGAGAGCCTTTATGAATGCACAGGTAATAGCCGCCATAAATGAATGCAATGTACCCCTGAGGGCTATTGTGGGCCTGCTAACATGCTCACAGGATGGAGACCGTGATGACATTCAGAGCAACTCTAACGGCCCCATTTATGGGTTCTTCATTTCCTTTGACATCAATCGGCGCAGAGCGGATATGAGCCCCGTTCCTGTCCTCTTGAGACAGTTAATGTCACAGGAATGTATTCGCTTATGAATATTTATGAATAGATTCCTTAATACCCCACCACCACACACACACACATGCACATTTAGTACGATAGCACTTATCGTTGTTCCCCGCGATCGCCAAAGTGTTCACCCTTCTGTGGCCTGGGAAGACGATCCCTTGTTTTTAAATGGCAGGTTTTCCTTATGTTTGGAATGGTAACAACTGCTCTTGAATTTAATTATGCATGTTATCCATAGTGAGGGGTTTATTGTGTAAAACGAAGCGAGCGCAAGTGCTCTATCTAATTTGCATTCGAGGGGAACGGTGAACTTGTTGTGTAACAATTGCAAACAAGATCTAGACTACGCAGGCTGAAAGTGGCCGCAGCAAGCTGAAAGTGGCCGCAGCAAGCTGAGGTAAGCTGTTGTTTTGTGAGCAGTTTAACATTAAGTAACTTCCGTCTTACAATCGTATAATTTGAGTACCATGGGTAAGGCAATTTGCAAATTAGTTCCAAATCCCTCGGCACCGGGAAAGGGCTTCAAGTCTCTGCGGAACTTGAAATCGGCGACAATCTTAACGCATACATTCAGGCAAATTCTTTCATTTTCCACAGTGTAGGATATTTAGCAACCTATTAACAGTGCCAAACTACCGACAATGGCTACATTCATATGGTGGCAGAATGGAAGATAGGGATTTGAATAGAATCATTCAAAGGTTGTCTGAAAGTTGTAAAAAAAAAATACCTCAACCGTCTCTGTCTCTCCCTTCATTCTTCATCTCTCTCTCTCTCGCTCTTGTTCTCTCTCTCCCTTCATTCTTAATATCCCTCTCTCTTGTTCTCTCTCTCGGGTCTTTTACTCTATTTGCGCCCTCATTTTTCTCTCTTATATCCTGCATCTTTGCCGACCGGATTCCTCAACCGTTCCTGCTGGGACAATCAATCCTTAATCACCGCTCCCTGCGGCCGCTAGCAAGACAACTCAATCGGTGCTAAATTATGCTAATCTTATTCCTCGGATGATTACACCGTGGAGCCCACATTGATCTTCCGTGACCTCCGAAAAAACACAGACCCTCCCGTCAGAAAGACGGATTGAGTAGAGGGGTGTAGGTGGTAAGGGTGAGGGGGAGCAGGGAGGCTCCTGGTACTGTTGCCCTGTGGGGCGTTTAGGTTTGTGGGTTGACGTGGACATCCTACACTCATACACATGACATAATCCTGTGTGTGTGTGTGCTTGAAGTCACATGGCTCACTGAAAGCAAAAGGAAGAGGCTTGATGTCATCTTGACTCCCTGTCATGACATGACCTACATTTCTTGATTGCTATAAGCTTTTACAGTGAAAGGAACAGCGGGATACGGCATATTAGCTTGCATGAATAAAACCCACTCACAATATTGGTTCTGATAAGGAGCAGAATTTGCTCCTTTATGCTAGATGTCACATTGTTCTTTAGCTGCAGGTGTGACCACTGATTTGTTCTTTACTTGTGGACAAGAGCACACACAAAGAAACATTGGACAAGGCAGCTAGGACAGTATTTCCTGCTGGTTGACCTAAAATCTTCTGAATCTGTTCATACAATATGGAAAGTGATTGTTTCTCTGGCTAGAAGGACAATAGATAGATTGATAAATACTGCGCTCCATCCACAATAGTGCAGCATTTTCTGACACACCAAACACTGGCACACACACACAGGACCTTGCTCATTGGGGACAGCACCATGGACAGCACCTGTTGATCTCTATGGTAACACTAGATGGCAGTATGACTCCTGCTGCATTTCTCTTCTACTCCTCACAACTCCAGTCGGTCTTCCTCCTCCCCCAACGCTCTTGCATACTACCCATCTGAGCTAGCCTAAGCTGTGGTCTGTGTGTGGAGGGACTATTTATAATTCAATGGGTAGCTGCTTTCTTCAATGGAATGTCAAGCCAACGTAAGTTGGGCCATGTCTGTTCCACGTCGTGTTAAAATAAATCGCATCTCTGTTCATAACCTGTTTTTTTTCCAGAGATAGCGATGGTGCTCGTGGGTCACTTTCAACAACTCCCAACAAACCAATGGAGCCTGACACCGTACTTTCCGAAGAGCAGTCAAGGAAAAGGGAATTCCCAGGTTGCATTCTGGCTTTGGACGACGGCTCCCAGTAAGCGTTGCTGATCATCATCATCAGCGCTGTTCATGCGCTCATTCTGATTGACTACTCATTAAAGCTGCTGTAGGAAGGATTTTATTTTTAACGTGAGAAAGACAAAATAACTAGTGGATAAACCAAAAAACGTCCCATTCGACGTATCCAGGAAGAGATGCCCCGTTTGCTTCAAAATTAGCTGGGAGCGTCAAAATCGAAATTGAATCATACAAAGGTAGGCGCATACAAGGGCAGGCACAACTAAAAAAGGACGCACTAACTAATTCATAGCTTATATCTTACTTGCAGCACCTTTCTCTGCCATTTTGTTTGATGCTTGCCCTTATGAGAGGATTCAATGATTTTCTTTACGTTCAAATTGTTCCCAACATATTGCTTCGTCAATCAGTGAAATATACATATGTTCATCATATGCATCAACGTGCATTGTACATTTTACATGCCTCAACACATGCAGACACACACACACACACACACACACACGCACACGCACACGCACACGCACACCAAATTTCATATGCACAGTATGCAAATGCAACAAGCCTCATTAATCAGAAGACTGAGGCAAGGCAAGCCCTCCACACCAATTTAAGACCAAGCACAAGTTTTTTGAATAATAGGACACCTAAAATATCTCATAACGTTTGGCAGAAAAAAAAGAACCCTCCACCCGTAAATTATTGATATTATGTTTGTATCCCGTTTAGTTTTATTTATTCCTGTTCATTCCAGGGTGGTCCATTAATTATTTCACACCGCTGCTTAATCACAATGCATATGCTGTTACCGGTGGGGAAATAAAAACCACCAGCCCACCAAACAAACACAATCTAATTCTCTTGTCGCGGTGATTTCTTCATCGACAAATCTTCGACCCCGACGCGCCATCGAGCAAAGACCACAGAATAGAAAGATGCCGAAAGATTATCCGATTGACATTTTGACAAGTCCAGGTGGGAACAGAAGCGTTTGTCTTTACTCAGAGTGCCTTGCCTCTGGTGGATCGATGGCTTCCTTTGTGCGCAGGATGTTTATCTCTCCCCCCCCCCCTC
>JAOPUD010000009.1:13878482-13890571 GCA_027122715.1 Trisopterus minutus
ACACACACACACACACACACACACACACACACACACACACACACACACACACACACACACACACAATATCATACACAGAAAGAAAACCAGCATGGGCAGAATCTTTGAATCCGAATGAGATTAGAAATTTAAATCCTAATTCACGGCTGGGTTGGCCGGTGACCATGGTGAGGGATGACAGCGATCTGACGAGGTGCAGGTGGGGGGGCGGGGGAGGGAGGGGGGGCAGTGGTGTACAGCAGACAGGAGTCTCCACCGCCGTGCAGACCCTTGTTAGCTCCTCACCACGGCCACGTAATGATCCCCCCCTCCCCTGACGGCTCTTCTGTCACTCCCGCCCGTCATGTTCACAGCTGCTCGGCTGCTTCTATTGGAGCGCTGCTTTCGACAAAGACAGCAAAATAAAATTGGGCACGGACAACTTGGGTGTAATCTATTAAACAATCACTGGTTTGTTTTTGAAGAGACACCAGTGTGTGATTTGTCGGTCGGAGCAAGCGGAGAGGAATTCAATAAGAACTTCTCGTGCTGTCGATGTATCTGTTTGTAAAGAAACAAAAGAAAAAAACAAAGAGCAACGGTGTGTTGCGCATTTTTGTGCATTTTAGCGTTGGCATCGTTTCCGATTCCTCTGGTAACATAAATGTGGTCATTCTGAGCGCCTAGCCACCCCCCCTTACACCTCACCAACCCTCGACCCGGCCGACTTCCAGACCTCGGTGGGGGGAGGGGGGTAGCAAAGTGGGATATGATTCCAGCTGCCCGAACGCCCCCCGCCCCCCACCCTCTCCCATCTCTGCACCTTCATCCCATGAAAAGTCTTCCTCACGCCACAGTGTCGACTAAGGCAGCAGCAAATCAGCAGGCAGGAACGGGGCCAGACGTCCGGGCCTCAGACAGCCGAGTGAAGAGGCAAATGGATTCTCGAGTCCTGCACTAAAGCTTTTCTGAGTGGCATTTAAAGTGGAGCGCAATACAAACTCAAGGATGAGGAAAGGAAAGTAGAAGGGGTTGGAGGTTCTTGTAGACTACAAGGTACATCTAGTTCTCAACGCCATGGGATTCCTTCATACAGCGGTGAAGCTTTCACGACTGCCTGCCGTCGCCATTAACACACACGCGATGGCTTGACCGCTAATTGCCGGGGCCCTCAGACGAGGTAGGGAAGTGGATTGTGATACGGCGAGAGTGTCAACAGTTTTTTGTATGCAGAAATTCTAAGAAAAGTAGATATTAGTCACCGGTTGAAAATGGAACTACCCACTCGGTGATGCTGACTCACACGTTACTTAAATGGCAATGTGCCAGCAAAACAGACACTTGGCAGACGATTGGACTGAAAGTGTGTTTTTATTAATTCTTCATGAACATAACGCAGAAGTCAGCCTGGGGATGACTGATTCAAAGATCAGGAGAGTCTGGTGGAGGATGAATGGAAGTCATCAATCGGTGTGCTTGTCTTAAGAGGCAGCCCTTAATTACAGATCAATGGGTCCATGTATGCATTCAAGGCAGTGTGTGTGTTTGTAGGGGGGGGGGCATGTAATTCTTTGACAGTCCTCTTTTTGCCACCTTCACCGAATGTTCTCCTTCAGTTTGAAGCCCAGTGCATGTTGACATCTGGAACAAAGACTAAGTGGTAAGGG
The DNA here is from genome assembly GCA_027122715.1 of Trisopterus minutus. NCBI lineage: Eukaryota > Metazoa > Chordata > Actinopteri > Gadiformes > Gadidae > Trisopterus > Trisopterus minutus. Next base: position 13,880,129 of record JAOPUD010000009.1, read on the forward strand.
AACTCAGACCGAGGGGAAAATACTTGCACACACACACGCACATGCACATGCACATGCACACACACACGCACAGACAGACAGACAGTCAACATTTAGAAATGTTTTGTTATGTAGTGTGTGTGAGTTTTGGTGTGTTCAATGTGTCTGTATGGAGCCTCCTCTCGACTTGATGAGCTGCAAAGAGCCGCTGAAGGCTGGTTGGAGTAAAAAGCACACAAGATTACAACAATCAGCCACGATCAATACCTGCTGGTATTAATGCTATTGTTTGGTTTCTCTCTCTGTCGTGCTGTATGTCTGTCTGCCCATCTGTTTCTCTCTCTCTTGCTCTCTCTTTCTCTCCCTCTCTCTTCCTTTCGCTCTCTCTCTCTCTTCCATTCTCTCTTGCTCTGTTTTACACTGAATTCAATTCCCTTCAATCCTGTTGGCTTTATGAACAGGACGTGTATGCAATATGTGTTGCTCTCTCTATCTCTCTCTCTCTCTCTCTCTCTCTCTCTCTCCCTCCTTCTCTTGCGTGCTCTCTCTATCCCGCCCTGTCTCTCTCCAAAGCCACCCAGGTAGCCTCAGCTGTAATCAATTAATCAATCTAGGCGGGCCTTTCTAAGTAGGCTGCAGAAGAGGGGAAAGGGGGGCAGCCAAGTCGACAGCACATGTGTAATTATTGCAGCCATGGTTTGTCTTCTGTGTGTCCTCGTGTTTAATTCGTTTGTGTCCGCCTTTTTTAATTACTTCGCGGATGCAGGTCCGGAGCTGTGGTCTTTTCACAGCTCAGCGTTGATATTTCTTCAGTTGTGTCTGGTTGGACCGACCTGGGTCTGGTGAGCCACAGGGCGGTTGATCCCGTGTCTCCCTGCGTAATCTTCTTTTGGCTCAACCTCCTGGCTGGATCACGATGCGTCTTGTTCAAATAGCGTCACCCTGCTCGCTGAAGACTTGCATTTGGGATGAACCATGATGTGAGATTGGAATGTGCCCTTGCTGCGTCATTGTAACATTCATTCATACTGTGTGTTAATTATAACAATGTTATTTGCAATAACATTTCATGATATTGATATTGAGACACAGCTCAGTCCAGTCCCTATTTGCGGTAAGTGTTGTTCTTTTGTCAGCAGTTGAAATGTCCATTTGTTTATTGGGATGAACCCTTACGAACCTCTTGGATTGCACAGACTTACCCTTGACACAGTATTAAATCCTGTTTGCATTGTTACACAATTATGGGTCATGTTCTGCCTGTGTGTGTGTGTCTGTGTGTTTACAATTTCAAGTAATTAAGTCAATAAATAGAAAATAATTGTATTGATGAAAGTTACTAATGTTTAAAGAATTTTGATAACTGTAGTATAAGCAGAATAGCATACTTCATGGTGACCCCTTGTGGTCCTTGTATGATATAAGACCAATACTTACGTTCCAATGCAATGGTTGAATCCATGAAAACGAAAGGTCTTTATAGTATGGTTAGACCTACACTTAACTCATTTACGAGTGGAAGTCTTTAATGCGTGAAACATTCATATAGTGTGCATATTTTTATGCAAAAGAAGTTGTGGAAGAATAATGTAACATATCATTAAAGTGGTCAAACTTTTTTTAATAGAAAGTTTGAGCAAATTTGCATTTAAGATATAGTGTGTCTTATGGACACGGAAAACAGACATTAGACTATTCACACATCTGTGCGCTATCACGCACCCACATGCAAATGTCAACACACTAAATTTCTCTCCTTCCATCAAAAAAGCCTTTCATTTCTCTTAAAATTTGCACTTCAAAATCCAAGCCAAACGGCAGATACAGACAAGACCAGACGTAATAGCCTCTATGGAAGTATCTGGCTCCAAGCGCTCTTCTGCCGGCATTGCACCATCAGACCCACGCCCACAGGAACACTGTCCCTTCCAGTATATCTACGCCTGTCTCTTCTTACAGTCAGACGGTCTGTCCTGGCCATCCACCACCCCTCCGCCTCTCCACCACCTCCATCCGTCCACCACCTCCACCTCCACCACCTCCACCATCTCAGCCCTTCCAACACTTTATCACGCCACCCCTCCACCACTCCATCCACCTCAACAACCTTCATCCCTCCACTTCCTCCACCCTTCCACTAGCTCTGCCACCTCCACCCTTTTCACCACCTCCACCAGCTCCACCACACCATTGCGGCTCTGCTCAAAGGAACCATTGCATTTCTAATAAGCCACGGTGCCAGCACCTCTCAGCTCTAGTTAACTGCATTTTTCCTTTTAATTCCTTTTAATTTACATCATTAATTCAGCACCTACTATCGCTTCCCATTTCTTAATCGTGTCAGTGTTCTTCAGGGGGCGATGACAGTGGGGAACACTTGACCCTGTGGCTGATTTAGAGAAAATGAAGAGCCAGGACAGCCATTCTATTAGAGTGCGGAGGTGGGAGGTTTAGCCATCAGTGGGTAAAGGGCTTCAAGGCTCATTTTGTTTACGCAGTGTCAGTCAAAAGCCTCCAATCTGCGCATTAGGATGGGAATGGTTTTTAGCTGTTAGCTTGACAATGGTATTAATATAATACTGATTTGGCCTTGGTACCCTTTCCTCTGCCAACAGATAAAATGACGGTTGGCAGGGACATGGCGATCGCTGGCAGACACTCTGACTATGATCTAGAGAAGAACCATTTTTACTCAGGTAGAGATTTAAGAAGTATTTATGTAATAATATCCATATTTTGTATTGTCTTTGTCGATTGCTGTATCTGCTATGTTAACATTTGTCTGAAAAGAAGTGGCCTTAAAGAGTAAGTGAACTCACTTTTTCACTGGTAAGTACACTCATTATCCTGTGATTTCAAATAATTCAAGCTTTCTCCTACTAATTAAAATCAATTGGGCAGGCTATTTTAGGTTATTTTATGAAAAGGCGTTTTGCTCCCTGGTGACATTTCAGCTCAGGGTTCAAATAGCCTTTGATTGAAAGTATCTGCTGAACGTCTAAATAGTACTAAGGAAAACCTAACTCCATACCGGATAAGAGTGCTTCAGCCTCGCTTTAGAAGTTTACAAGGAGTCATCAGAAGTCTAAATGCCCAACCCACCTCTCTGCTCTGCGATGGGAGCTCCAGGCTCCCCATGGATGATTGCTGTGTGAGTGACCACTCCAGCCATGGAAAAATGTGTGTCTATGAGTGTGTGTATGTGTGGGGGAGGAACGCCAGAGAACCATCACTTCAAGGCACTGCTCAACAGGCTCACCGTTCCAGCTCCCCTCCATCACAGCGACATCAGAATCACAAATCAAAATTTATTTCGCCAAGTGCATTTGCATGTACGGTGAATCAGTGCATCACAGAGTTACATAACACTAATGATAAAGGACGGGAAAAACAACACAAACCAGAGGATGCATAGGCGTAATGAAAAGGGGAAATGTAAGTGCACTCACTGCATGTGTGGACCCAGCTCAACAATGCCCAGGATATATTTTAAAAGGCTTTGGTTTGTTGGAGCAAAACGGAAAAATAAAAAAAAAATAAAAATAGCATGAGGGCCGATCTCGTGCAAAAGAACATTGGCTTAAAGTCTTGGGGAGAACTTTTTGTTGGAGTTTTTATTTTTGTGCAAGGTTATTTCCATTGAACAATGCTGTTAAAGAAGCCACAGTCTATTAGCTCTGGGCCACGGTCCAACGGCTGTGCAATGCATCCCGGGCTGGATCACTCATACTAATGGGACAGCAGCACCTCCCCACTCACGTCACGCTGATGATAACTGAAAACTGTCCTCTTCAAAAGGGTACTCCTGGAACTGGCTAATGCCCCCAACCCGGTACTCTGGCTTTATGCATACTTATACTACTTATTCCTACGTCTTTCTCTCAGGGGTCATTCTCTTGAGGCACAGGGTTGTTGCCAACTCCTAATGTTCACCTCTTGTTAGCTAGGACTTGTCCAGCTTTTTCAACTTTTTCAAAGTTAGATGACTAATGTTTTTTTGCCTAGTTGCGTCCAATTCCATGAATGCATAAAGATAGATAGATAGATAGATAGATAGATAGATACTTTATTTATCCCGAGGGTAATTCACTTGTTGGGACAAGGGACACTTGTTCAAGTTCCTGACCTATAAATGTGTATCTCCCTCATCTTATGCAGGTTTGCAAAGTTAGGCTCAACTGAATCAAGGTGAAGGCAATAGAGCGTGTGAACAAGACATTTGCATACGTGTGTACGTGTTCGTGTTTATGTTTGTGTGTGTGTGTGTGCGTGTTGAAGTGATCGGTGTATCCATCTCGGCATTATGACACTGAGGGGTCCTGGCAGTCATGTCCTCTGTCAGCAGACGGAGGCATGCATAATTCAGACTGGAGGCCATTCTAGCTGCTTCTCTTCCTATCTCATCACCACTCCCAAACACAAAGCAGCGTGTAGGAGGGACAAGCAGAATGGATAAATGCAGCTCCTACTCTGGCTTACCCCTCCTCCGCCCTCGCCCTCCACCCTCGTCCCTCACCCTCCACCACCACCCTCACCCTCCATTCTCCTCCCTCCTCCCTCCACCCTCAACCTCCACCCTCACCCTCCATCCTCCTCCACCCTCTGCCCTCACCCTCCACCCTCACCCTCTCCCTTCATCCTCACCCTCCACACTTACCTTCCACATTCACCCTCCAGCCTCTGCCCTCAACCTCCACCCCTCAGCCTTCCCTATCCACCGCCCATCCACCTACCCCGACTCACATCCTCATCCTCCACCCTCACCGTCCATTGTCCACCCTCCACCCTCACCCTCCACCCTTCACCATCAGCCTCATCCCTCCACCCATACCACCAGTGGTTGTCAGAGGGAGGCACACGGACACACATATGCAAAGACATAAAGACATTGCGGCATACACAAAAACCCACACTCATAGCCACTCTAACATACACTAGGCTGCACGCAAAATCCTGCACACAAAACCCCACACATATGCAAAGACATAAGCTGTAGGCCTACACGGTGAAGGAGACAGATGAATAGAAGCATTATGCAGATGAGCTCACATGTTTTCCTATCATTTCTAACTGCAGTCCCACATGCATTGTTAAATAGAACACGCAAGGACAAATATATCTAATTGGAAAGCATAGAGAAAATGCACATTATGGAATAAACACTAACAGTAATTGCATCATAATGAATCACACCATATTTGTCATGATTCACATTATTACTTTTATTATATCTTCTTTTTGTATATCTTTATTTCTTGGATTTCTTTGCATTTAAATCAGACGATGATGTTTGCTTAATAAGTGGGAGTCAAAGCCTGGAACAATTAATAGTAAACACATTATTGGCCTGCATAATAAATAAGGAATAAATGTGTCTTTGCTTAAATTGCCTACTTGACTCCATGCCTGGCAACTGACTGGTTTATCCTCTCTCTTGCTTTCCCTTTCTCTCGCTCACTCACACAAAAATTCTTAAGTGCGTAATTCCCATAGTAAATGTAGATGTACATTGCCAGGATGAAAGAAATAATAGAAATACAAATAGTGAGCCTCTCTCCATCTCTTGCTCACACTGCCTAGACATGCCCCCATTCCCCCCTATCCAAATAGTCAGAGAGAGAGATTGAGGGTCAGAAAGCTCTCCTTTCCAACAGAAGGGCACTGCTCTCAGTGTAGCGTGGTTGATCAGCATTAAGAGGTGGTCCCTGTTGTTTTAAGGACACTCACCCTGGCCAAACCCGGACAAATAAGGTAGCAAGGTGCAAGTGACCAAGCATCGGCTGTCCAGAGGGTTTAAAGAGTTGGCCTTTAGTCAGTCATCCTCACCTTCATTCAATATGCCAGGATCTATGAATATGCTAATGTGACACACCCAGTTGAAACTCCTTAATCCTACCACAAAACCCAAAGACCTGAATCTATTCTCAAAACAGTGTTGATTAATGTGTTTGCTACAAACATGGTGCATATAAGTGCAAGAGCAGGTACATCAATTTGAACTTGAAAACAAAGTAATTTGTTCATGGTAACAGATGTTATGGCAGCAAATAGACGAGCCTTCACCAAAACATTGACTGACTGGGATTCTTATTTATTTGTTTATTTGACAGGGACAGTGCAAATGAATAAACATTTCTGTAAATATGCCAGATTAATCCAGAAGGGTAGTTTCCATCTGCAATCCTTGGCCAGATGTTACAATAGGCTCCCTAAAAAGCAAATAATAGGAAGAGTTAACTAAGATAAAAGCAACAGATAAAACTTTAATTCTAATCACAAACAAGTATTAAGTAGTTCAAGGCAAGCCATAAAATACATATAGCATGCAGGACAAACAGTCAGCATCAGACAAATACAAATAAAAAGGTAGACTAGGACTTATAGCAACATCAGATGTGTTAGACATTGAGGCCGTAGCCCAACATAGCATTGAGGTCGTAGCCCACCGAAGCATTGATACCGTAGCCCACCAAAGCATTGAGGCCGTCGCCCACCAAAGCACACAATACATGCACAACAAACAAAGTAAGAGTCGAAACAACAATAGTACATATAAAGCAGCACATTAGAGACATAGAAGGAGCTACACAGGAGCATGCAGTCAGACAGTAGCCCATGAGAGAATATCATTGAATGCATGTACATCATAGCTGCCTGGGTGGACATGGAGTTTTTTATACATTTGAATTGGCAAGATTGATTTTGATCTGTTTACAGAGTGTTCTTACATGTGCCCTGAAATTAAAATTGGAGTCTAGAATAATGCCAAGGTATTTAAATTCGCTAACCTTTTCTAATTTTTCTCCTGACACAAGAACATCTGGGTTTTCTCTAGAGTCATTTATTTTGCTGATCTGTGATTTTGAAGAACATACCAACAGTTTTAGACACATTTAGTTGGATACAGCACTGATTGAGCCATGCTGTAATTTTCACCATAGCATTTGTGAGTTTGGCAGCAACTTCTGTTTTTATCATATTATTGACAAAAACCTTGATATTTACTCAATTAAAACATTTATTTCACCTTGGATACAAAAAAGCCGCTGACCGAGATAAGGACATATTTGTGGAGCTCATATCTTAATAGGCCCCGGAACACAGCAAGTAGGTAAAATCAGTTTGTTTTTCTCAACCAGACACGCAGTATAATAATAATACAGAGTTTTGAGTCATAAATGGGGCTTGGTTATTCCAGGAACCATTTGCTTGCATCCTAAAATTGAACGGCAGTCTGTAGACTATAGTTGCACAAGACGAAACTTTGTGATAGTTGTCTACTTTTAACGTAAGGCTATCCAGCATTTTTCTGTGTGACAACACAAGGACAGACGCTGGCACCATCAGCAGAACAGGCAGCATAAAACGGAACTGCAGAGAAGAGGGAGGGAGAATATTTGTTGCTAGAATACTAAACCAACAATTTGATTTGTGCGGTGCGTTAAAAAACATCAATGTTTTCCTGTGCTTAATGTAGCAATGACCACACTGCTACATTAAACACAGGAAAAAAATCAACCTTTTAACCTCCGATGATGGATGCTGTGTGGCTGTCTAGCTCTCTAGAAGGTGGACCAGCACACACGGGGCGTTTCACCTTCTTTTGCTTCATATTTGTTGTTGCTTAAGGCCATGATCTGTTAGCGCGTAATTGCTGAGCACACTCCGCCAGTGGTAGTAAACTGTAAAATAAAGTGTCTTTAAATGTTTACACACTCTTTTTCAATTCCCCCTCTGAAAACTTCAAACACTTGCGCAAATCAGTTTCTCTTCGGTCGAATTTCTCTGTAACGAAACATGAAACAAGGCGTAACTCCGCCCCTTACAGTTGTTGGTTTCCAGCCCAGGCTCTTTGCCGTCTCGCCCGGGTAGTTCTGCTATAACATCATGGTCGTCTGCATCCCAAATTACTGTGTTGAACACAGAATCTTTTTTTTTAATCAAAGTGGTAATACTGGAGTTTAATTATATGAATGAATAATAATAATTAATTATACGTTTTTATTGCTATACAGACTCAAGGTTTGATGCTTATAAGACGATAATATGCCAAAGGTATTTATACACTTTCTTGAAGTGGATCTTGTATGTAACACTATTGTTATGCATCAGTAATACAAAAGCACAATAAGCCTATCAATAGGCTAATGAGTCAGTCTGGGATTATTGTGTTTGTCTAAAATACAGTATTCTTAATCAAAAACACCTTTTATGATTAAACGTAAAAAAACTGTAAAACAACCAGTAATCTTTCCTATAATCCCATCAGTACAAAAGTGGCCCACTGGAACTGCATCTCCCAGAGTCCATTGCAGGGGCTTAGCCGGTCATATGACCAGGCATGGGGGAAGCAGATGGCTCAGCATCACGTGATGTTGTTAGCAGAAGCCAAGGAGCTGCTGCATCTGAGCCGAGCCACAGGCAACATCCCCCTCCACACTGAAAGGTAAATCTGCCTCCTAACCTTCCAGGGCTTTGCTCCGTATTCATGTTTCATATGCGCTATGCCGACAGAGCTCTGGAGCTCCGGCAGCTGAAAAAAGCTAGCCACCAGCAGCAGTGAGGAGGAGCTAGGAGCAGGAGGAGTGTGGGAGAGGGGAGATGCACAAGGGGGGATGGGAGGCCATTCGGGATGCCATCGCCCCTGCTCTCCCTCTACACAACCAGGAAGCTCTGATGTTTGCACTGTGATTCTGTGCATATCTAATGCCTCAGGGGGTGTGTGTGGGTCTGTCTACGTGGGGGGGAGCCATATATTTGAATGCCTATGTATTTTTTCTGATGTGTGTGTATGCTCTTTGGACCACTGGGTGTCTGCCATGGTAGTGAGGGCATGTGGGTTCTGTGAGTGAGAGAGGAAACTGCTGGCTCAGAAACACAGCTGCCTCACACAAGACCTCCCCTTCAAACAAACATGTCCTTTTCTCTTCCGTCTAAGATTTTACTTATTATTGAGCGAGAACAGACATTTGTTAATTTGCCTCTAATATAAGGGCAGAAGCTCTTTATTGTGATTCGTATTTTTTTTTTAAATTGTTCATTTACAATCAACATGCCTGATAATGTCTTCTAGATATACATGTCTGCACACAAACAAACACACACACACGCACACACACACGCACGCACACACACGCACACACACACACACACACACACACACACACACACACACACACACACACTCTCTCTTGTGGTGCTGAACGGACAGCTCCTCCCGGGGGTTCTGGATGTGGGACAACCCTAGACAGTTGTCAACGGCAACGGACATCCATCCTCCATCTTGTCCCTGGTATTTACTGTCCATTCATAGTCAGCCATCTGCTGTGGTATTTGTCAATAATAATTAGAAATGTCTGGCTGACGATCTGTCTCACCATGTTGGTATTATTTAGTGGGCTCATTCTGTGTGGTTGCACTGTTGATCATGTAGGTAGAGCCGGGCATTACCACTGCCAGGGTTAGGGGTTTGAGTCCAGCTGGTGCGCTTAAGATAAGAACTCACCATGCTCCTATCTGTGGTTGAAAGCATCCACCCAAAGGCAGATATTAAGTATTCATTTTAGTTGTAATCCTTATATTTTTCGGTTAACTCTCCCCTTGAAGTTGTGTTAACCTCATAGGAAAAACAACAACATGGGTGTTAAGGATTATTAACTTGGTTGTTTATATCCTCCAAGATTCCAAAATAAACAATTTTATCAGACAATAAACCTGGGTCCTGTGGCTAGATTAGTCTTTGATGATCTCAAAATGATCGCGCAATAGCGATACTCCAGGGAGTAAGAGAGAGTGAGAGTTGTTGTTTTTATGGATTTCATGGTTTAAGTTAAGGGTTAATAGTTCATTGTTTAATTTATTTAATAAGGACCATTAGGATCTTGCAAGGTTCGGCAATATACAAACTCTGTGTTTATACAATTACCACTCACAAAGCAACAACCTCCTCCCCCCTCCTCGTGTTTGGCTTAGGCCATAGTTTTACGAGGCCTTCTCACCACACCAATTTCCTCCGCGCTACGTTTGTTTTAACCACATTCAATTTCTCATCTCGCTGTCTGCGGGATTGAAAACCTCATTGATCATATCAGATTGGCTAAGTAATTGATTGTTACTGGTTATTAACCTCCCAGAACTTTGGACCCGCTCGCCAGCCGTCGAGAACAGCCTGTAATCAGTCACGAATGGCAGCCACTAATGAAATTAGTTCCCGGTTCTGCCTCGCAACTTTGTTTGTTTCCCAAAGTATCGGCAAGGGCACGGAGATGCCGCGGCTCGCCTTCCCCCCTGAGAATGGAGAGATAGAACAACAGAACGCATATAATGAGCTGATGTGTCTGTGGCGGCGTCTCTGTGATTACTCATTTGTCCGACCCAAAATATAATGAAGGGCAGAGAGAGAGAGAGAGAGAGAGAGAGAGAGAGAGAGAGAGAGAGAGAGAGAGAGAGAGAGAGAGAGAGAGA
>JAOPUD010000009.1:13947182-13958901 GCA_027122715.1 Trisopterus minutus
GGAAATGCTCCATGATGACATTCAGTTCAGCGGTGCCAAATGTAGCCAGGGCGTTGGTCTCTTTAGGCTTCAGCCAGTGTAACATCGTTTCTGGTCCAGAGTAGTGCACCACAGTGCAGTGACAGCAGAGAGTAATAAAGGATCTGGTTGACAGCTGTGGCGCCGACTTCTGGTCAACATTGGGGGGTCATAAATATTTTGGTCAAATGTGTTCCACCAAAAAGCAGTCTATATCACTTCTCCTGCTTTCAGGATTTGAGGTTCAGGACAGTAGTTCATTATTTACAAATAATAATAGTAATAGTAATAGTAATTCATTAACTACAAATTATTTGTCTGTAATCTATTCGATTTTTTCCAAATTTTTGTTGTGATGATGTATGATTTAACCGTTCCACAAATGTGTTTTATAAGTGCGTTACGAGTGGCGGGGCGTGCACTTATTTTCCATAAAGATGCCCGAATAAATGGGAATAGGCCTAGCTTAACTACATTTCAGTCACTAATTTATGAATGCAGAAATCACTGAAGTAACTGACTTCACACTGCTTACTCGCATCGTCCAGCGGAAGGGGCAAAGCAGACGCAAACTGTTCCCACCTGCAGGCTTACGGAAAGAGTCGAACGCCTGTCTGTCTTTCTGGTGACTCTGATTGTATTGATCAGGGCCAGGTTTCCTGAAACCTTCTTAAAGACTTCTTAACGCTACTTCATTCGTATCCTCTACTTTAAGTTGTACCTTAACATCTCGCGTGTTTCCCGAAACGTTCTTTGCTACGAATCTCTTCCGTATGTCGTTCGTCGGTAAGGTTGGTCTGAGGCGCTCGTAGAACCTTCTTAGCTCTACCGTATTGATGATTGAGCTCCTGACACTCGTCTCCGCCACTGTACAGTAACCTTTAGAAATCCCTGTTGCGCATGGAACTGCCACATTGGCAGGGTTGTGTTTCACCAATACACAGTACAGTACATATACAGTACAGTACGGTACAGCTCGACTCGCTTCCAATCATTTCAAATACTTGCAACTTCAAAAGATTATTGTATTTGTTTTACAATTTAAAAATGAATAAATGAAGGAAATCATACTGGGAAACAAATCGACTGAGAACCCGTTCTTGTTCACAGAAAGTGTTGAAAACTTAAACAGAAAAAATGAAGTCAGTGCCCACAAAATTCTGTTCTTCCCGAGGTCGACCCGAGAGAGAGTATTGATCCTCCCGATGACAATTAATTATGTCCCCGGGACGACGGGACGTCATTCATTTTAATCCCTGCCAGAGCCCCACAGCACCTGTGTTTAAGGACCTAATGCTGATTGATTGGAACTGATTGGTAGAGCCTATTTAATTTTCTCATAGGGGGGTAGTGGAATCCTTAATATATTTAGAATTAATAGAATGGTTACGCCCCTCACCTGACAAGCCAGTGAGAGATCCTCCCGGTCCATGCGAACCCAAGACCTGACCAGGAACCTGTACGTGTTTGAGTCCACGTTTTGTTATGGTCTATTGGGTCCGGGTCGGTCCCATTCTGTTACTGCAGATCCGGAGTCTGTTTATCATTATGTGGAATAAAACAAGAGCGGCAAAATAAGGTTTGAAAACCCCAAGAGTGTGAAATAAATGGAAAAATTCTTTGAGCGGCGCCAGCGAGTGGAGTCAGAGTGGAGAAAAGGCAAATGGGTAAGATGAATACCTCCGTCAACTGAGGAGAAAATAAGCTCAAACAAAATGAATATAAAGAGGTCAACCAAGCGGCACTGTTTCTGTCTGGGCCTCCTACAGACAAATTGTGGACAAAGAAGAGAAGAAAGTAATTTGTGTGGTGGACTGTTAGAGGACAACCCGTAGAAGACATTCAAAACCATAACCTATTCATGCTAGCTCTTTGTTTTTGGTATCTGCTTTTCTTAGGCTACCATATGTTGTGTCCGACATGGTAAACGTATTTAACACTAGAACAGCATTTTTAGTAGCCATTTTAATTGCCAGGGTTTTGTCTGGGCCATAAAATGCCCTAATGAATCCCAGGTTTCTTTCCTCTTGGACATGCACAGGGTAGGGTTTGTAGTATCTCCTAATAATATGGGTGGGTATATATGTACACTTATTAAAATGTAAAAAATGATTGTATCCAATCGGACTGCAGAACGAATTTACCAGGTCCTAGGGATTGGGATTGTCATTTTAGACCCATTAAGATCTCAAACACACACACACACAAACTATATAGGGTGTCGAATGTTGAATGAAACACCAGACTTTTAGTCATGCCCCCCACATAAAGCCTCATACATCCCACAATAAAAGATTTATACTCCTGGGTAGTCAATTTGGTTTTCATTTCATTCTAAATAGATCCTACAATGAAATTATGTTTAAATTAGATTTCCTCATGAACACATTTCAAACTTAGATACGTACTCGGACCACAGAAGACTTGGAGACAGACACAAGTGGGGCATTGTGACGCATAGTTTGGCTTTGGGAGAGAGACAGATGGGCCTGGATGGTCAATACTTATACAGAGGACATAAAATGTGATTGATCAAAAATAAGAAAGAAGACCGGGTGGGAAGGCAGAAAGATTAGAGCAGAAGCCACTGGGCGAGGAGCGGCCGAGAGGAGAATAGCAGGTGCCATACTTCACTTTAATGAGAGTGACGATGACAGAAATAACCGGGGAGCCGCTTCTGCACTCAAATCAATAGCCCGGTTCTTTATGGCACTCTAAATAATGCAATAACTGCACTCTGACACTTATTTCTGCAAATTATGTTACCGCCGGTGCCCTCACATCTTGTTTACAGAGTCATTTGGGGAAGGATATCTCTCAATATGGATGTCAGAGCTGTGCGCCAACCGCTCTTTGTCTTCGGTGTTGCGGTCTGCCCAAGTACCACACCGTTGTGTTGAGGGTCCAGCTTTCTCATTAAGCACCGGCAAGCAGCGAGGCTTTCCCTGTTGCCGTGGTTAACCAACCGTTAAGGCATCAGCAGTTCCCTGAGAAAAGGACCACAGAATGAAAAGTCGCATTAAACACCTAAACGAACAACGTACGAGTTGAAGCAATCCCCCCCAACGCCAAAGTGAACAATCTGTAAGCAACAGCGGGAAATGATCATGGCCAGGGTTCAATTGACCAATCAAAAGGATATTCAAATAGGGTCTCTTGAAAAGTAATGAGTGCGGTAATGTACTAAATAATTGGAGGAAGGGGTTGATGGAATGGTTAACCTGTCTCCCAGCTCCTTGATTGGCAATGTAAAACATTTTCCTTGAGCTAGCATACCCCCGTCCCCCAGTTCCTAGCGGCACAGATTCACACTCATGCAGGGCTGAGTTGCTTCTAGAGACCCGGGATGATCGGCTCAAATCAGGTGGCATGGAAGAGTCCTTTATGCCTTTTTCTAGAGATTGCACCACGTGTATATCAAGTACACAGCGTCACGCACTTTCAGGACTTCCGGTGAAACAAAAGCGTTTTATTTTCTCTGCACGCCACCTGTTCTGCAAAATTGCATAGCATCACAATATGCTAAGAGTAAACTACCCCAATATCTTGAAAATTACATTTTTGTAATCTTCAGTTAGGCTTTTTAAATGGGTTTCCTAAATAGTTGTGTATTCATGTGGCAGCAGTGTGTTATGTTAATGTTAATCAAACTTGTAAATTGTTGGCCTCAAATGTGTTTTCATAAACAACTCGTTAAGTATAGTTAACTGTTGAAATTTAAAACATGGAAAATAAAAGTACTGAGGATGTTAACATTTGTGTAAAATGTTATATAGGCCTAAATATAAATAATTCATTCCACATAGCATACCACCACCAAGACTTAAATTGTCTAAAATCTATCTAAAAATGTGTCAAAATTGTGTAAAAGAACCTTGCTTGCCTGGTAGTCCTTCCAGTGCCTGACTTTATCCCAGTGCCAGGGCCTTTCCCTCCACGAGATAAGGAGCTCCAATTACGGTCCCAGATTATTATTTAAACTAGCAGAGCTAGCAGATAAAGGGTCATGTTGTTCATATAGGCTCAAAACTTCTTTAAATATATTCTTTAGATTTAAAAAGTAAAACATAAAACATATAGCGGGTAATGGATTACTTCTGACACACACATTGGTTGATGAATTTGGGTTTTTTCATATAGTCTCCATCTTGAGACTCCTGCGTCGGTGCTCAAGAAATACATTGCAAGACTGTGACTTTGTAAAATTGAACTGTCCACTATTTGTTTGTAGTGTGCCTTCAGGCAAATTCAATTTAGAACCAAATGCAGAGGCATAGGAGGCAGCTGAAAAGAAAAATGAAAGCATTTTTAGGCAAAAAAAGAAAATCAAAAACAAAGAGTAATAGAAAAGTTCCCCGGGGGGCTGGTGGGGACAGTGAAGGCTGGATTGCCATCTGAAATGCGAGGGCAGAAGGGGGTCTCTTGGCTGCGATCAAACAAACTCAGTCCCAGACTAGCAAAGTCCAAGTTTGTAGGTTTTGAAGCGTTTTAGGCAACAAGACAGCACAGAGTGGTCCCCAGATCTTGATTGAAATCACGTCGCCTGACCGTCGCTCTGTGGTTGGAAACTACATAGGATACCGCTTGGAGATCGAAGGAGTGAGTCGACTGATTTATAGAAGAGGCAAACTGAAAATACGGTTGGCCACAAGGATCTCAGAGATGGATGTTTTGCTGAGTGCATTGATGGGCGCAGAGAGATGGTGCTGAGAGATCTAATAAAATGGGGATGAAGGTGGACATATCCAATAAAGCTCTTTACCTGCTTGGCTGCGGTAGGCTTGGGTCGTTCAATTACAACTTTCAGTTTGCTTGGATCCATCAGAACGCTGGAAGGCTTGAGGATATAAACCTGAACAGAAACACATCTGTTTTTGTGGAACTTTTACTCCGACAACTAGGTCTACAAGTTGATTCCAGAAGCACCTTCTGACCATGCTTAAAGGCTAATGCTAGCAGAGTTGGACCGGGTCTTTATGATTGACTCGTTGCAAAGCCACGAGACAACGCAGGGCTGAAGGGTATCCCCCATTGTCCACAAAAAATTAACTTGAGCCAGCTGGCCGGGTGTCCGATGCCTTGTTTTAATGTATTCTTCCATTGTCACTGACTCTGACCTGAGGAACACTTGTGCCAGACAGGTGGTCAATGGCACAGTCATAAACAAGATGACAATTATAATACAATTTATGTAAAAGTGCCTTTCTCAGACTCATGTACACTGTGCATATGGGCATCACAGTGTAAACATTAAGCATGCAGTAAGAATATATATGCGTAAGTGTTTGCTGATGACCCATGCAGGCTGGCACAACCATCAGGAATTCCAGATCAAATCAACAGGGATTGGGGCAGCCAAAGAATGCGAGGGTGGTAGAGTAGATATAAAACCCAAGGCAGATTGTCTCGTAGAACACCTGCTTTGCATCGATGTCGGTGAGGAAGAGCAGGCAACCGAAACCAAATGTAAACATATGCTTTTCCTCTTAATCAGGTCATCGATTGATCAGGTCATCAAGCCAGGGCTGCATGTCTCCCTTCAGACCGTTGTCATACCACGCTGGGAGGCCATTACGATTGTTCTTTCGTCCCCCTCAATCACTCAAACACTACATAGTGATGGTCCATAATGTGGCCAGTTGCTCCCTAAATTAGCTCATCCCTGGATTAAGTCTGTCAATTCCAAAGCTGCTCTTGTCCCATCATGCGGTGGTCAAACATCTTCTGCTTCCATGCACAATTGATTTAAAAGGTACTTGAGCTGTTTATATGCTGAGATGGCAACCGTGCACAACTATTGCCTACATTGCGGGGCAAATCACAGCTGGCTTGTGAGGTAAACAAAAACAAATAGATATTTACAATACATTGGCTACAAACAAGCCTGAATCAAAATGATATAACTTGGACAATAATTTGGGCGAGGCTTCGTCATAACATTGCATTGAGCTTCTGCAGCCAGGATGTTAATCTGTCTATTACTAAGGTGCTCAAACTAACGGCTTGTCTGTTTAACCATCTTATGTGATTTTTTCTGGTCTCTGCAGCAATGTTTTGCAGAGGCTCTGGCAAGTAGATGGAAATGATGAATGCATTTTAGCATTATCTGTGAAACTGTGGCCTCCGACAGATAACTTTTATTAGCCCATGCGGCAGCACTTCTTAGGGGAAGGAGTGAGTCGATCAACAACACACTTTGCTGTAGACCGGTGCATCAATCCTCCTCTCAGGACTGCTGTTTGCAGAAGGTTTCTTTTGTGCCTGCACTTGGTATGCAGGGAAAAGAATCCTTTTTTTTTGTAACATTTGAATGTCATTCCCCAATCCTGAAGAAATATGCTTAATAGGTTTTCAGGAAAGAAAAAGCTGACCTATGAGTAACAACAGGCCTTTCATACGTTTATTTAGTGTTTCAGTGAGTTGAAATGCCACATGCTTTCTTCAAACATCTCACTGCCATTTGGTTAAACCTATTGGTGTTTGCGGAACTTGACAAGACTGCACACCATATACGACTTGACGTGTTGCTCCTACACCAAATAATTAAAGTCGGTTTGGAAAAAATATTTTTTTTATACTTGTATGTAAAATGGCCAACGGGCACTCTCATGAGAAATAACTGAATCCCTGAACAAACACACACACACACACACACACACACACACACACACACACACACACACACACACTTGCATACACATTATCACTAATCACAAATCATTAATCTACATTTGTTATCCAAAAGTAGGTCTCAAATCAATAGCCGGGACAATTACTCAGTCAGAGCTGGTCCAATTTTCGGGCCGGTCGGCAGAAAGAAATTCACAGCAAAAAGAACCACATGGAGCACTCAGTCACACACAGGCCCGTTCTGCTTATCCCCAATATCTCTGAGCCTTGTACTACATGGAGGCGTTCTCTTTTCAAGTGTTTCCATTGCTCTGGTGGGGAGCTGAAGCAGGGCCCCCTTAGAGAACCTCTTGTTCTCTCTCCCTCCTCCTCTATCGTCAAACCGTCTCCAGTGCTCACCTGCCCCAGCTCGTGATCTCACACAGTCATGGCTGGGTAAGAAACCTAGCACTAGAAGAGGCGTACAGATCATTACTCCTCTAGTGGTCGGTAGGGTCACCACAGTCTATCGTTGTGTTGGGGTTACGTTGTGTACGAGTGGCCCACTGTGCATTATTTGCCCTACATTCCCCAGTTTAAAAATCAGGCCTCTGAATTAAATAAAAAACAGAATGAATGTGTTTTTTTGGGGGGTTATCTTCAAAGCACACATTCAAAAATAAAGGTCTAGTGGATTAGCATTACACAGGTGCAGCGGACCTCAACGATTACTCACTTATGGTAACTATACTAGTGACAAATATCTCCACTCCACCTCTTCAGCAGAACTGCCACTAATATGGCACACCAGGTGTGCTAGAGGTCCACACACCTGCTGTGGAGCTATTTTCCACAAACAGTACAGAAGTCAGTTATATCAGAGGAATATGACCATTGGCGAATGCATTACATTACATTGCATCACTTTCTTGCAAAAAGTTATGCAATCAGCTTAAATATATTGCCTGCTTTGGGCTCTTTAAAAAGAAAAAGCCATCATGTGGAAAATCAACATAGATTATAAAGACAACCACATGTTCATGGTACAGCTGCAGAAGGGCGCACAGAGATAGCTGGGATAGCATGCTGAGCCATGTGATTAATTTGATATGCGGGGCCCAGTTTCATAAATCCTCTCAGCAGAAGTGAGTTAATAGTGCCGAGCTAGCTTAATCATGCGGATTTCTAACACACACCACAGAAGGAGGTAGAGACCTGGTTGGGGAATTGAAAGGCAATGGTGGACATAATGTGTGTAACTTGCATTAATGTCTTCATGAAAATGATTGGATGTTGATATGAGTCACCTGATATGCTTATTGTGTGCTGTAACAAGCTTCTGCTAATCAGCAGGATATGTGTGTGCAACAGCTGATAACCATCAGCAGAGCATCTGCTAACCAATCAGCTAATCAGGGCACAAAAGCCCTGGTTTTCCCTAAATGTGATTGTCCATATTTGGACGGCTTCCTCTGTAAGTAGATGTTAATGGGATTAATATGTACAGGCTAAAGGGCGGGGATAAACAACCTGGGCTTTGCCTTGGCCTCATCACCAACCCGTCATACGTTATGTTTCAGCCGTAGTGTATTCAGCTTATACCACAGTTGCTAACAATGACTCAATATTAGTTTCTTTCATGTTGAACATTATTGTTTAATCATTATTCCGCGGCTCTTTAAGCATCTTTTTGTTTTAATTGCCCAAGAAACATCTGGTCCGTTGTTGTCAATGTTGTATTCGTAACACATTGGCTCGGAACTCTTAAAAGGCAGAGGAAACCAGTTATTATAAATAATGCATACCCCTGGAATGTTATTGACCGTTCAGGATTAATTATTCAGCGATGCTTAAATAATGATAACGATAAAAAAGCATTATTCTTGATGAAACCATCCAAATAAGCTGTCAAGACGTCACACTTATTTTAACACTTGCTTAGCACATAACGAGGGTTTGAGTCTTAGCTGACTTGTGCTTTTAGGGAAGACTAATTGAGTCTGTCGATGGAGCGGTGGGTGATGGGGATTCTAGTCAGTGTAAGGGCCCGGGGTCACTTCATGATTCCCATCTTTTGACAAGGTGTATAGCGGTTGAAGCAGCTCCTGGGCCCGTTCAATCTAAATACCCAAGATTCTGCCCGTCTGTGTTAATCCCCTCATTCTCCATACTTGGAATCTTTACTAAATTCTACCTGCCATCATACCTTGTGTGACAGCTTCTTACTTATAAGCAAGCAGACATGCAGTTGGTATCTTTGTGTGTGTGTGTGTGTGTGTGTGTGTGTGTGTGTTTGTTTATGATTATATATATATATATATATAATGTCCTCATATATATATTGTCCCTATATATTTTTTAAATGCAATCATTCCGCAGAGGCATACAGTGCATTAACGTGTTTCTCATGAGGAAACATTCAATTATTCTGTGTGTGTGTGTGTGTGTGTGTGTGTCTGTGTGTGTGTGTGTGTGTGTGTGTGTGTGTGTGTGTGTGTGCACATGAGTAACAAGACACAAAAACATGCGCCATACTGCATGTACACATTATTATTTATGACGTTTTATATCAAGTTCCTCTGCAGTATTTTACAGATGGATGAAGTCACATTTCCTGGAGATAGATATTTAAGAATTTATGCAGTGGATAGTCTTTATATTTAGCCTCCCAAGCTGCTTTAGTCGCCATGAAACACAGCAGATGCACTCACACACTGAAAGAGGCTTATTCAAATAATGTAAAAAGGCTAAGTTGACACCACATGGAACTGGGACTCAGGAACACTGACGACATGTGACAAAACTGCAAAAGAGGGTATAAAACCAAGCAAGGATTTTGTATTTATGGAAAGTCAAGTTAGTACAACTTTTCCATCAGTTATTACTGCTTGGCACCTGAGTGTCTTAAGGGTTCATTCGGCAAATAAACCAGAATGCTGTAGAAGTGCTGTAAGTGGTGCTGCCACAGTATGTGGACGGAATGAATGAAAGAGTTTCCAGTCTGTGTGCCGCTCACCACCTCTATCACTGAAACCCTGATCTCTACACCAGTGATGGAAAACTGCTACAGAGTAAGGGTTCTGGGGACCTGCTATCGTTAATCCATGTCCACCAACGAGTGTGACAATCAGCTCTCTGTCTGAACAGAAGTCCTCTTAGGCGAAGCTTTGTGGGTAAACTCGCCTAATGCAAATTCTAAACCCCATTAGCTTTGAGGGACTAGTCAGCTGCATTTAGATTAATGGCCGAGTGACGACTTGATTTAATAGGGTTATTTCACTCTCTTCCGGGGGAAAAAATAAACAACAGAGTTAATGCAAGACATTTGTCACAGATGTCCTCAATCTGTGGTAGAGCCGCTGAAGTAACTTGTGCACACCGAGGTTATTCCGCCTGAACACATCCTGTGTATAAAGTCCCGTATGAACAGTGCGGACACATCGGATCAATCCTGTTACACTATTATTTAATCCTGTATTTCTAAGCTGCAGATTGCCTTGTGATGTGAAAAAAAATGATACATTTGCACCTCGGGAATTTCTCTACTGCACCGTCATAAATCCAGAAGGCAAATTGGCTGAGCAACATTGTGTTAGTGGACAGAATAAAAGAATACCTTATTATTTGTTTGTCATTTCTTTCCTCTCTCTCCTCTCATGTTGGCAGTTAAATGTTAAAGTTTACGGCGGGTGTAATACCTCACACGGCGTCTGTCTGTGTGTGTGTGTCTGTGTGTCTGTGTGTGTGTTCGGGAGACAAGGACGATCGCACACCCTATTCTCTGCACACAACTCAAAAACCAGCAGGCGAGGAAATTATCGACTCTTAGAGTTACACAGAAGCATTTCAGCGGGTCTCCCGTGACCTTTAATTCCACATTTAAATTAAAATGCCACCGCTGCCCCCTCACTAAAACAAAGGCACTTCACGTCCTCACACAGCGCATGGCCCCGCTAGCTTTAAGGAACAGGAGAGATTAGCTAAAGTGTATTAATTGCCCCTAGCGGGTGATGTACGTGTTGTAGCATACATTACCGCTAAGAGGCTTTTTGGGCGTAGCCAAAAGCAGACTAATGAAGCCAGGGCTTCATACACTTGCTTCCGGCCGGCAGGCGGGCATTTAGCGGTGTCGATGACGCTAGCACTTTGTGGATAAATGGCCTCAGCACACCGAGGGCCCTGCAGTAGATCAACACCAACAGCTCTGTTCGTGCACTCTGTCCATGCTTCATTAAGGCTTTTGTCTCTTTCTCATACTTTGATGTTTTAATCATGATAAAGCGTAGGCTTTGTTCATCCCGACAGACGAAGATGTAGGAGTGTGGGAATATACAGTTTTGGGTGTCCTTTCTACTCCCACACCTGCTCTCACTGGCTGAGCGTCCGCAATATTACAGAGCTGCCATTCATCCAGACGCTCACTGACAGTTGCTGGCTCTGCCCTGGGGTCCAGATGGAGATTGAGGTGGATATGAGCTGCTGGTCATCTGCAATCAGCAGGGCATGCTGTGGTGTAGGCTCGTGAATGGCTCCGCTCCTTACCTAACGTAACCCAGTCAAGCCTGACCTAAACCTTTATTTCACATAACTTATAATATAACCGAACTGAACCTCAACCTAACCTATAATGAAAAAAATTTTAATTTCAACCTTAATCTGGACCTTAATTTAATGTCATACAACTTAAACTAAGCTAACCTTAAAGGTCCCATGCCATGAAAATGTCACTTTATGAGGTTTTCTAACATTAATATGAGTTCCCCTAGCCTGCCTATGGTCTCCCAGTAGCTAGAAATTGCTTTAGGTGTAAAACAAGCACTAGGTATCCTGCTCTGCCTTTGAAAAAACAATGCTCAAACGCGCCGATTTGGAATTTTCCCTGTATGTCGTCATACGAGGACATGTTACCTCCCCTTTCTCTGCTTTGCCCGCCCAGGGAATTTGGCCCGCCAATGAGACAATGAGCTACGACTGTGCGAGCGCCACATTTGTGTGTGTGTGTGTGTGTGTGTGTGTGTGTGTGTGTGTGTGTGTATGTGTATGTGTATGTGTATGTGTGTGTGTGTGTGTGTGTGTGTGTGTGTGTGTGTGT
>JAOPUD010000009.1:14318672-14328672 GCA_027122715.1 Trisopterus minutus
GTAAAATAGCGATAGCGCCGTAGAACCGCCCACAAAGCTACTTGCGCCATGCGCTTTCCCACTTCCGTTTCAGACCGATAAAATAGGGCCCTGAATGTGGGTCATCAAATAAAATGTGGTAAAATAAAAAACAAATGGTCACAGATATGACCAATTACTCATATCTGTGTAATTGTGATCCACTGCTGCAGTGTTGCGGAGGAGCGGTGCATTCTGGGTAAGACTTGATTCATGTGAGTGGTGTAGTCTTACACAGTGCCCAACTTCAATGAAAAAAACATGTGCGTGTGCGTGTGCGTGTGCGTGTGCGTGCTCACTGCTGGAGTTGATGAGGTGTCGTAGGACGGCCAGGGAACCCATTCTATTCCTCTCGTTGTTGTTCTCCAGCTTCTGTAGAACCGAGAGCACCAGCTTGTCCGGGAAGGCATTGGCTGCAAGAGACAAGGGAGGAGAACCGGGGGCAGAGGAGAACCACGACGATGAGACAACGAATAGAGTGTTGAAGCGCAAGGATGTTTAAAGGTGACTACGTCATAGGAAGAAGAGTCACTACTGTGGTTTCTGCGATGTCAAACACCATCATGATTCAATCAAAAGATAGTTCAAGTGATTCTTCTTGACCACTGTGCATGTTTGCATCTGAAGAGTGATTTAATTTTGCCTTTCTTTTTATTGTGTCACTTTTGCAATAGTTGCAAAACTAGATCTGGAATTTAGAGATATAATTGAATGCATGATTCAGATAGATAGATAGATATAGATAATTGAATTGATCCCCAATTCAAGAATGTCATATTTTAACAAAATCTGATACTAAAGGAGCAAGTATTAATATTGAATGGTCTTTCACTCATCCCCACACTGATTTAGTTAAACAAAGGCCATAGTATTTAAAAAAAGAAAAAATTGCTGAAATGTAAATATTGTATCATACAATTTATCATGGTTTTTATAGATAAAACACAAGACTCAAATATTGAATGTTAAGATAACTATGCATGTAGTGGTGCTCTACAAAGGAGTGTCTGTTCCTCTTGCACTCTTGGGCCGTGGGAGTCTAGCAGTCATGGTTCCAAGACGGGCCTAACTGGGTTAACTGGCCTTGACCAGCGGCTAATCACAGTGGGTGGATTCTTACACGGTCACATACCAGTCAATTTAGGAAAATCACATGATATTCCCGACACACGTTCAGGGGATGGAAATAGACTTATGAAAGCAATGCTACACATTTTACGACAATGTTGTGCTAAAGAACCATGTCCTGCAGAGTGGGTTGACTACCAACCGACAGAAAATACCAAAATAAGATGTGTGACATTATGTAGATGAGAAAAGAGATGGACACACACACACGCACACGCACACGCACACACGCACGCACACACACACACACACGCGCGTACCTAGCAGGCTGAAGCAGCGCAGCACCTCATTGTGGTTCTTGACGGTGGGGGGGTTGCTGTAGTCCACAGGACTGCACACCTGGGGACAGAAAACAGGTCACATGACTCTTCTAATGCCGCTGTATGGCATGGCTTGTTAAGAAAACACAGCTGAACTTCCAGGCTAAATATCTTTTTACTCTATGTGCTTGACATTCAGGAGAAGCGTAACAATGTACTATTTTATGGTTTAAGATATTTCTTTATAAATAGCTGAACATTTTCCAAAATTTGGTTCCTTGTGACTGGAGATTATTTTGTAGAATCCATTTGTTTCGGAAAACACACTGTACATGCTGTAACATCTTTCTGGGATGGAAAATAAAGGATGAAACGTTCTTGCAAATTATTTAAAACCTTCTGAAAAGTGATTTGTAAACATATTTTGATAGGTACTCTCCACTCTACTCTTTTTTTGTATAAGTTTTACCGTCAGAAGAACATGAAAGCCATGAGTCATCTACCATCTCTTGGCTGACAGAGGGCTGATCCAGCCAGCACACAGTTGACATATGGTCATCATGGTGATATTGCGCAAGCTCTCTGGTGAGTCAACCACATGACAAGTGACTCCCCGAGAGACTCACAGCACGAGAAAGCTGTTGGGTGTAATGTTGAATCACAAACTACATCACTAAACCTATACCTGAATGGTAGACTGTCTTGGTTCAACTGTGCCATTCATTTTGTGCGTGTGCGTGCAGGCGTGTTACAGGAGGACATGCTCTTACTTGGTGGTGCAGGGCAGACAGTAGACTATCCAGTTGCGTCTCCAGCACTCTGCTGCCCATGTTGACGGAGGCGTCAATCACCTGGCACAGACTCTGCAGGAAGGACCACAACATGACTTGTAATGTGCTTTCAACACCATTATCACAGGGAGAATACATTTTTAATAAGAAGAATCATAATAGAATGGTAGAATAGTATCATACAATATTGAGGTTGGTGCAAATGTGTTAATATGGAGGTATGGGTTAGATAAAAACCACATGCAAACAATCTTAAAGATTTTAGTCTTCTCATCATAAGACATAATAATGTAGTATTGACGGTCAACGATCAAAGTTATCAATCAGGCTAAAGTATTGTATAGCACCACCAATAACTGACAGTTTGCCCCACGACTCTTCTTCAGTTCAAATCAGTTCAGAAGCAAGATGGCCGCAAGGCGAACACAGCCCACGGTGGCTCACCTTGCTGATGACAAAATGTTCGTTGTTCTTCTTGTACATGGACAGCAGAGACGGGAGGAGCTTGGGAATCTGCTCCTCCAGCTTGTCGCTGGCCATGAGGTGGCTCATGGGGCCCACGGCCTCAGCCACCGTGAGCCTGAGCTGGAGCACACAGCGGTCAAACAGAGGACATCAGTCAGACCGGCCACCACCACCGACAACGCTGGGGGCCAGACTAGTTCAAGTTCAAATTCACAATTCTTTATTGTCCCTGAGGAGAAAATTATTTTTGCAGCAGGATAGGAACACACACATACAGTACTGTGTACACCACACAGCCAGCAGATGAGATAAGGAGCCCCAAATATAGTTACTATAAGAATATAAGATAACAATATATTAATATAAGACTACCACTTACAACATAAAGACCAGAAATACACATTGTTCAAAATCATGGTAAAATGTGTCCCAGACACACAAACTATCGTAACGCACACACTGATCACAAGGGACCAGGTGAACTTTTAATAGATGAAGAGTGTGTTTTACCATTCCAGGACTATTTTACCTTTGGAGGAGCCAGTTTATCCTGTTATAGCTAAAATGGACAATGGAGTCTCAGTCAACTGACTTAAGGGAGGGAACAATCCTCTTCCAGTGGATGATCCTGTGTTTACACCAGGTGTTACCGCATTCCAACTCACACACCGTGTTGAGCAAGACACCCACACTGAAAGAGGCCAGGAAGAGAGACTAGGAGAGTAACTGTGTGCGTGCGTGCATGATTAGGCCGTAATATGTTCCCTCCTGTCACTCATGCAGCACAAAGACATATTTGTTTGGTTTGTTCGACTGTAGTGAAAATGACTGAGGAATGACCTGTGCCTTTCCTATCATTTGGTAGTTTACCTTAAGTACTAGGATTGAGCGATATTCATTTTTTAAAACTTAAAACCTCCCAAAAGATCATACCATTTTACAGTCTGGCCTGTTTGTACACATATCAACCATAAAGCGATTAAGGTAGGCATTGATGCAACTGTGATAAACCATATCTGAAAATCATCCAACACTTGGATGAATAAGATAATCGTGAGAAAAGAAAAAACCCACAACTGTGCTGGTGGTAACTCATTTGCCATTCATTCTGCTGTCAATTCCTAGATGCATTCAAAACCTTTGTGGTGTCATGGTACGACAGTTTCAAACACGGTACTACTAATGCAAATGCATTAGTATGAGTCAACGGCAGATGCATATCGGAGCGTGCTTTCAAAGTCTTGTGACCGGCCATCGGAATAGCAGTCACATGGAGATACCATGTTACACCCACCGTATCTAGCCACGCATTTACCACATGGTCTCACCTTGGACTCCCGGCTCTGGAGCCAGCTGTTGAAGAGGATGTCATAGGCGGCGTAGATCTCGCTGGAGAAGGTGTCCTTCCTGACTGTGGGGTCCGGAGCTTTGTCCAGGTTGGCCAGGTACTCCAGGATGCTGTCACTAAAATGAGACAGGGCTGCAGCAGGAAGGAGGAGAGAGAACAGCGGGAGTCACAGCCGTGAACAGCTGGGGTTATGAGGGCTAGATCTCAGAGGGGCAGAAACTGGCAACGATTGTTGTTGCTGTTGTTTATAATTGTTGCAGCTACAAGAGGGGGCAAACGGGAAAAGGTACATAGTGCAGGTTTAAATGATACAAAAGACTCAAGCACGGCAAAGAGTTGGTTCTGGGTTTACATTCCAAGTTAAATTGAATTCAAACAAAAAAAGGAATTAGATTTAGCCGTAAACCTATCTATATAGAATACAATTCATCATTTTGTTCACAGAAAATCCATTGTGAATATGTACAATTGACATGTTCTCATGGACCAGATGAAAGCAACAAAACCACAAAGGCTTTCGGGAGTCTTTACCTGAAGAGAAGACCCACTTCATGTTGTCCTGCTTGGCCATGCTGAGCATGGGCAACATGGTGCCAAGGATGGCATTGAGAAAGGGCACCATCCCATAGACTGTAAAACACAAGCACAAAGACTGTAAAACACATCCCATAGACTGTAAAACACATCCCATAGACTGTAAAACACATTCCATAGACTGTAAAACACAAACCAAGTGATAAATACCATACATACAGAGATAGAACACAGAATAAATTATGCATAAATAAGTACAATACATGTTCTTTTACTTTTTTTTTGGTGTGTCTATCTGTAAGTTGTGCTGTTAGAGTGTAATCGTGTGAGTTGGGATACTTGCCATTAGAATCTGAGAGGTTTGCTAGTGTCTGAACCACAAAGAAGTGTGGTAGGATCCCTGGCTGAAACTTGGTCAGGATCTCCTCCATGATGTCATTGATGTACTTGTTGCCCACAGCAACCAAAATATTACAAGCTGCCTGCTGCCAGTCAGGGATTACTTCCTGAAAAAGCACAAACCCATTGTTATATAGAAGAAAAATACTACTCTTCAAAAAGGTTTATCAAGTTTATATTTGATCGATTTGACAGGAGTTGTCTTCAGTGTTCTCATTTCCGTATCATTCTAATGAAAACAATGAAATGTCTTCTTGGCATCGACACCTATTTCAGCCGGAAACAGCCATGACCTGTGTCTCACTGTCAGCGGAGCTGTCCAATGGACTAGATTGTAGCGTTACATTGACATCAAAACAAGGCAGGGTGGGGTACCTTGGAGCGTGTCATCTCATCAGAGGCCAGGGAGATGATGCTTTTTATCCTGGTGTAGCCGATGTCCTCCAGCCGGTTGGCCGTGATGAGCTCGATGGTCTGAAGGATCACCACGCGGTGACTCACTACCAGCTACAGCAGAGGAACACAGCCCAGTGGAGGACAGATCAGGTATGCTGGCCGGGCACGCACCAACTGCACTGTCTTTGGCCGATACCAAATTCAGATTTGTTCTGAAGCCTGACTTTCCGATACTGCTTCCGATATTGTTTTTCTTCAGTTCATATCAGAAGATATATAAATAAGAATAATTACAAACGCCTTCTTTTGTCTATGACTGTCTATTTTATGGGCAGCCTAATTTACAACAGACTGCCCTGATGTGTAAAGTTTGAAAAAAATTCATTATATATATATATATATATATATAAAAAATCGAGAGAGTGTGTGTGCAGTGTTGGTCAAAAGATCAGCTGTGGACATCGGGCATAATGAAGTTGGTCGAAGAATCATCCCTCTAGTGAGTCACGTATAATTCTGTGACGAAACATCCCACATTTTAGGCTTAGGGCTTCCAAAAACCCACCAGAGCTTGTAAGAGGTAGGGACAGGCCCTAAAAATATAAAATAAAGGAGATGAAAAAGTTGGTGACCATTTGCAGTCACCTCACAGGAGGCTTTGATATTAGGCTGGTACCGGTAGCATCTTGCAGATAGTGACCCTGCACAGTGAATTAACAACATATCAATTGCCTTATTTGCCAGCATTTTACTCAGGTTAACACAAATAAAGAAAAAAGTGAGTGTGAATATGATCGGAGTGGGATATAAATAACAGGAAGTAGATGATAGGAAGTGAAATTTATGTGAGCTTGAACAAACACGCATGTTATGCAGGTTCATGATTTTTATTGTGTTTTCTTTACTATGAAGCATTTTTACAGATCGATAACAGCTCATTTACTGGAGAGAAAATAATCTAAATGATATGCCTGGGCATAAAAATGAAAGTATTTCATACATGGAGTTTTCTGGGCCACAAATGTAACTTCTATGGTGGATTTCTATGACTAATGTGGTCAAACAATCATCTGACACAACACAAGGCGTTCAGATGTGAGAGCATGACCAGATGCCACTGTGTCATGATGAGTGTGTGTGGCCAGATGGTGACATCAAGACTCTGACACGACTGTTTCAACTGCTTCAAAGTGATCCATTCAGCCTCACTGCTACGTCTGGGGTAGCCCCAACGCTAGGTTGGCCTCAAAGCTCAACTCCATAGCAATACATTGACAGTGCTAACACTGAATCTCATTATACGTTGAGTACAGCAGTGCTCCAGCAACACAAGGTCCTCTGATCCTGCTTGTCAGGTATTGTCTTGTGAACAGAGACAAAATTAATCAACGCCAGAAGTTAAGATAAACAAACATGGCCTTACCCTGTACAGTAGACACAATACATTGTAATACCCTAATAAAGCTGATGTGTGTTGAAATACGATCAGAATCCACTCTGAGGCCTTGAATCTAGGGGTCAACAACCCTGAGCCATTACAGTTTGTGTATAATTGTTGATCTAATCATTAGCTGCGATGATAAAAGGGAAGTGTACCAAAAAACGATGGACAACTTGCAGTCATCTGCTCACCAGAACTGGAGGAAATGAAATGAGAACAGTCCCACAGCTTTGTGATGAATGAAATAGTACATACTGTACTTCAATTAGACTTCCCATTACAAAAGCTTGCACTACTTCACCAAAGTGTTTGGTGTACATAGTTTAGTCTAAAGTTGACCATTTAGTCACCATTAGAAGGGCCATTCAGTGGCCCCAAGATGCAAGACAGAGCCAAATGTTCCTCCTAACACTGCGTCTTACCTTGGGATGTTTCAGAAGATAGTCCTGGCACATGGCCAACACTCTGTCCGGCTGCTGCTTCCCCAAGGTCAGCACAGACTTCCTCACCTGCTCCTGGACCTCTGCATCTTTGTCGTTGGCTCCGTCCAGTAGAGCCAGTGTCACCTCTGGAACGTTAAATCGATGGACATATTACACATACACATATTTTTGATTACAGTAGTTTCTTAAACTACTATTTTTTAATACTTATTTTTTCTGAAGTTCCAATCAGGACATTTTGTATGTCATATTTTTTGTGTGTGCTAACCCTATCAGGAGAGTTGTGGTGCTGTAAAAAAAAAAAGTTACTAAACACACCGGAGAAAATATACTATAGCCTGATTAGGATTTCAGTCATGTCAGGAATTTCACTCTGACCTCACTGAGGGCCTGAGTTCCTTGTAATGCATGCCATCTTGATGTGACCGTATAGTGTGCAACGCAACATGCACACACAGTCTCCCTGGGCTGTGTAGTCATTTAAAATCAGAAATTCCTGAAAGATTCATTCATGGGCTTGAAGGTATCCATGTAGAATCAATGCACTGGTCTGAAAGGGTGCATAGCAACGGAGAGTGGTTAAAAAAGTCACTCTTGAGCATGTGAGAGATAGGGCATGATGTTTAAAGGTGCAATATACCCCTGGCAAAAGGACTAGGGAATGTCATATGCCGTTATGCTACAGCTTAATGTGACCCTGTTAAGCCATTTAAGACTGTAACTGTGATGTGAAGCATCATATATCCATACAGACTAAATGCCAAAACATTTGATTTATGGTTACGATTTGTTCTCTGTCCGGCATAGCAGTGTACAGGACCAAGGACCAAAACAAAAAAGTTACATGTATGCCACACATTATGAAGTTACGGCCTGATCAGCGATTGCATAACGGCATATCCTGGGTACAAATCCTGATGGCTTGTCTCTGAAGCCCATGATGAGCTGCAGTACGATTATTCTAGTAGCCCCAGCAATAAATACCCTTATCATATTGATTTTCTTTCTTTGATTGACTGTATTCAGGTCAATAGGGAAAGAACCCAACTTGACGACATATCACTTGTTAGCCTTAGTCTCAAAGTCCCAAATATACAACGGTATAATTACTCACGTTCCACATCTGTCTCGTCCATGGTGTCTGGGATAAGGGATGGTTGTCTGAGGGTGGACCGACCTCTTAAGATAGACGGCTAGGAAAGATCACAGGACTTTATTATTTAATGCATTATGATAACATATGCATATGAACAAAAGCAAAACAAAATCACATTTACTTTGTCTATTGATTGTTTGGAGTTTCACACAGTACTTGGATGCACAGGAAAATACCTGTGGCTGGCGATTTTATTTTGACTATCTTTCGTCTAACGTTATCTGGAGAAATATTCCAATCTTATGAATGTATTATCAATCAAATAGTTCAGCCTGGCTTGGTTTGTACAACCACAATAAAATAACACTGAATTAATAAATAGTTTTGAATGATGATGAATCAAATTAGATATTGTAGTAACTGACACAGCTCACACTACACTACAATATCTTAGAACCAAGTCACCCGACATGCAACAACAAGGTCAGGTGATTCGGTCTTACATTAGTTAAACATCTGCAATTCATGTTGCAGCAACAATGTTATCATGAAACCCACCATACAACCCCATCCACTATCACACTGAGGTCAAGACAGTAACAGGCAAGATGCAAGACAGTCGTTAAATTGACATTCACATTGACGTTCACATTAGTCCGTTCACGACATGAAACATATCTGTCGTCGTTAATGGTCCGATGACACATCGTCCAGCAGTGGGTTTAACAAGGTCTCTGCTGCTGCTGCTGCTGCTGCTGCTGGACCTAGCTTATACAGCCCATGGTGCCAGCAGCAGCGGCTACGGAAGACCTAGCATCGTTTTAGCACAGAAACAAAATAAAAAACCGGGAAAGCCACCCCGTTGACATTGTCCTACCAGTCGCTAGTTGGCTTCCACCACACACACACACCTCAGAAAAGGTATCCCTTTCTCAGCGTTAGGTGGTCGCTCGGCGTAAGCGGTGTCAGTCGTCCAGCAGCACACAGACGGGTCCTCTGCGTCCGCGCTGCTCGTCGCAGGTGTAAACAAGCTGGGTCATGTGCCTCAAGTCAGCAGGAAGGCATCAAGCTCTGGGCCCGCCCACCGCTCAGGCGGAGGGCCCGCCCACTCAGCACTGAACTGATACGCGTAGAACGGCATTAACTTGACATTGACACCTATTGTTATTATGTTAATGTGTGATAACAATGGAGCGGATAAGGACGAGAAGAGTCAATCAGTAGACTCTCTAGATCCGCAAGGTTGGTTCATGTTGCATTTTTCTGAGGTTCAATTAATTCAATATTCTCGGGTTTTAGTAATATTCATTTTTTGAGCATTAATGTAATACATGACTCACAGTTTTGTTTTAGTTTTTATTATTTCTGAAACATTAAGCTGTAAAAATAGATGTATTTACAAGCCGTTCAGGCCTACAGTGTTCAAGACAATAATAGTGAAGTATTCATTGCTTAAAAACGTAATCAAGGCACATTTGTCTTTAAATAAGTTGAACTGCTTAATTATAACATTGCAATACAAACAAATAGCAACAGGTTCAGCTATTACAAACAAAAATATATTTTTTGGACATGAAATTGGAATGACTAACATGTTATTGTAATCATATCAAATATTGGTATGGAAAGAACCAAAACATCACGTCAATGTAAGATAATTGTATCCATATTAGCACACTTT
>JAOPUD010000009.1:14334075-14346576 GCA_027122715.1 Trisopterus minutus
GTGTGTGTGTGTGTGTGTGTATGTGTGTGTGTGTGTGTGTGTGTGTGTGTGTGTGTGTGTGTGTGATTCCTCACCACAATGTTTCTGCTCTGCTTGTGTATCCAGTAGAGCTGTGGAAACGGATGACCAGTGACATTGCAGGACACCGACACGTTGTGGCCCCACGGCACCCTCTCCTCCTCCGCACTCACAATCACCTCTGGGGCCTCTGTTTTTAATTACACACACACACACACACACACATTATCCCTTGCTTTGGCCTTGAAACAATTATCTGCACTTCAATGCAACTTAGTGACTTATTAATGACTTGAACTATTGCCAAGTATTGCAACTGACAACACAGGACACCAATAAGAGCCAATTAGAAACTTTTTCTTTATTTGAGTGAACCAAACTGACTGTGATGTCATTGGAAGACCGGGTTAGTTATTTATTATTACAAAATTGTATCTCTAATTTGTGATTTTAGATAGCATTAAGGCCCGGGGGGGGGGGGGGGGGGGGGCAAAAGACGATCTTCAGAAATGTTTTTGAATCAAACATTGAACATGTAACATGTGAATATACTCTCCCTTTCATGGGAATAACCTGAACAAAATGTTGCCTGGTGCTTAATCGCCGTGAAACTAAACCAAACAGGCGTGACCCACCGGAGACGTGCAGCTCGATGGTTCCGGTGCTCTCCCCGATCTTGTTGCTGGCCGTGCAGATGTACTCCCCGTAGTCCGCCCTGCGCACGGCCCAGATGGTCAGCTCGCTCCGGTCCGTGTTGTAGCGATAACGCGCAGAGTCTAACTGTCCCGGCCTGCGTTAGGACAGCGAGGGATTGAGTGGTGTTGTAATTGGTTTTAGAAACACGCAACACAAAACATCTGCTATGAAGGAACTCAGTAAGTCACATCTGCATCTCTCCAAATATTTAATGTCAAAATAACATACATTTCATCAAGCTTCAGCCATTTTTCCCTCGGCTGAATGAGTTTGATTGCAATCGTGTCATGAAAGGAATTATCTAGTGTTGCAATCTTCACCTTTTCTTTATATACTTTCTGTTCAAGTTCATTGGGTTGTGTTTATGAAATAGTGGTATAAATATTTTGGCCAGCTTGCATCTGTCAACAAAGTCACCAACACTAACTGAATGACACTCAAACACTGCAAAGCGTGCCTTTCCATTCTGACCTCTACATCTTTAACGAGGAGAGAGGAAGGAGCCAGGGGAGAGGGAGGTAGGGAGGGTGAAGGGTAGACGTCTCATTTTCCGGAACATTAACATAGCTGAAAACCAAATCCGCAGGAAGTACCCATATTTTTTGTCTCAAGTTCAAGCACACACACATGCCAACATAACACTAGCACACCACTAGCACACACACACAACCACGCACACACTTACACGATCCAAGAGATGTTTGGTGTAGGATGTCCGACCACCAAACACAGTAAGGAGACGTTGTTATATGCTCCAGCCATTACTTTCTTAATCTTCTCCTTTAGGTTCACTGTTGGCGGGGCTGAAAAAGAATATTCAGTAAGAATCCAAAATGGTGATTTACTCTTGAAAGTACCACTAAACTTAATTCACAACAATGTTCCAAAAAAATTGCAAATGAGGAAATACTGGAGGAATTGCCTATCACGCCTACAGCTGCATTGGAGCATGTGTATGATTTACATACCATTTTCAAGGTGCAAAATAAGCTGCATATCCATGTTCAAACACACACACCTCAAAGAATAACATTTGGAATTGTGTTTGTGTTTTAAGGAAACACAAACATGATTGATCGCTATAATTTTCTTACATTGAATACCGGTCATGCATGCCATAGCAATTCATTGGAATCCTATCGTAATCCTATCTTATATATAAACTATTCTACAGATACAGATGACTTTTATTGCTCCTGGAGGAAACTATTGAAATTATATATGAATAATGAATTTATATTTTGCACCCAGAGCCAGACCAGCCTTTGGGTGGTCCGTAACCTTGAGCCTCTATAAAGTGGAGGTCATATTTAGCGGTCACGGCCCATTGAAACGTCAGCCCAGAGGCTCATGTGAGACCAGGACTTACCGTTGACCACCACAGAGATGGGCAGGTTCTTCTTAACGGCTCTTCCGCTGATCGTAGCCTGACAGGAGTATGTGCCCGCGTCGTCTTCCCTCACATTCTTAATGCGGAGTGAGTTGTCCTCCATGCGGCATACGCGGGCTTCATCTTTGACGGCAGGTAGCACAGACATTGAGAAGAGAGGTACAAACGGAAAAAGTGAGGAACTAGGGTTGAAACAAGAGGGAGACAGACACATTAAGTCCACCTCCTTGTTTCCAAGTGTAGCTAGAAGCAGGACACTGCACTGAGAACCAAGCCGTAAACCCTAATCCTAGGAAACCCTAACCCTACTACCAAATTCTAAAACCATAGACCAAACCCTAAACCCAACCTATAGGAAACCCTAACCCTAATCCCAAACCACAGACCTAAAGACCAAACCCTATCAATAACCCAAATTCAAAAGCCAAACTTTCAAAGGTAACTTAATAAGAAACCCTGAAGAAGAGAAAACCAAAGCCTAAAAGCAAACCCTTGGAAATATGCAGTCTCTGTCATTGGCCAATGATTGGTCCAACAAGTACATTGGAAAATTTATATTTTTGATCACATAGCAAATTAACCAACCACACAAAATAGATAGCGGCACAGCGACTCTTTATCTTAGCTAATCCTCAGGCCCCAGCCAGCATCCACGCTTTACAGCCTAAGACCAAGCCAGGCCGCTAGGCCTGGCTTGGCCCCCTAGGCCCGCTAGGCCTAGGCCTCACCCAAAGGCACCACAGAACAGGCCCTGCCCCGGACTAACCCTCGTAACCAATATAGGACCCTGGTCCTACCTTGAGAAGAGATCTCCTGCTGGCCGCGCCACCAGCGTACTTGCACCTCCGGCAGACCGGACACCTTGCAGGGAACCACACCATCTTGACCTTTCAGGAACTCATGGTACACCTGGGTCGCACCGAAGGATGGACCCTCTGGAAAGGAGCATGCTGACACGTTACCTCAGTGCCTATCTGGTAACCTGTGTCATGCAGAACTTGCAGACATGATTTCACATAAGGCTTTGTGTGCAAGTACTGGGTTTTAAGTAAAATGTTAGGGGAATACAATCATATATCAACCAAACAATCAGTCAAGTGTATTCAAATCTATAACCATAGAATAATATCGGCAACACATTTATGCCATTATTGCCACTTAGCCCTGTGGGTATTTGTCTGTGCGTGCTTGTCTGTGTGTGCATGCACATGCATGTGCGTGTGTGCCTGTGTGCGTGAGTATGAGTGTGCGAGAGCACGTGTGTGTGCGACGATATCTCTGTGGTAGTGTGCGAGTGGGTCTTTCACATCCGTAGCATGTGAAGACATAACTATTCATGTGCACTTGCGTGCCTCTGCATGATCTCTGGTCTCACCGTAAACGTATATATTTATAATGGCCCGTTCCGAGTGTCCCCTATCAAACTCGCACAGGCAGGTGTAACGGCCCGCGTCCCCCAACGTGGCTTTCTTGATGACCAGCTTGGAGGACATCTCATCCAACTTGAACACCTTGGCCTCATCTTCGAATTCCTCGTCGTCCTTCAGCCATGAGATCGCTCCCTCTTCACCGGCTGGCGGGGGGAGAACAAATGCACAGGCAAAAGCACATGAGTAACACCAGCAAGAAAGTACAGATCTCAATGAAGTCAACGGTGACGTCGTCTCACAGCAGCACCCACCGAACAGAAAGTACTATAGCAATATCCTGTAGTATGCCCGAGATGGGGCTGTGCCAGTTTAGCCAAAGATACAGCACTTTACTCAAGTTTTAAACCTAAGCACAATTCACAGCTTTTTTACCTTAAGATCGACATTTTGGACACTGGATACAATCACACCACTATAATGCAAGAAATGATCATAATCATATTTTATCATAAGAATTTTTTATGTGATAAAAGTTAAGTAAGTTTTGCCTATTATAAATAAGTAGCCTACTTTATGGAGTGCCTTACTTAATAAACAATTTAATTCATTGTGTATTAGTAAATAATAATAATAACTGGCCAAAGTAGCAGTGAACGCATTGGAAAATATATATTACAGTATTTATCTTTAAGATAAAAGAGTATTAAGTTATGGGACAAGGAAGATAAACCTTTAAGAGGGAGCTTACCTTTACACAGAAGCAAGTGATCGTCTCCTATTTTCAGGTCAGTTATGCTGGAAATTATTTCCATTTTGGCTTCTGGATACAGAGGGGAAAGGAGGACAAAGCATCAGGATCAGTGCTGACTAATGACCAAGAAAGCCATTTATTGCCAAACAGGAAGAAATGGTCGGCCCCGCAGGAAGGTAATGTTGTGACAGCCATGCATGGACATCCTCTCTGTAGACCATAAATCCCAGTCTTCAAATCAAACATTAATTTTCAGATTTTGAAATTGCTTATACTCATACTACCATTTTATACAAAAATTGCCTTTTCTTCATGCTATTTTTTCATACACAATGTGGCACTGGTTGCTATGACTTTAAGCTTTTTTTTCTTTTATATATATTTTAGTTAAGAACAGTAAAAAGTACCCTATCCAAATTAATAATACCAATATTATAACCCTGCAAGCATTTTATCTATTGGAAGCAGTTTATCCTTCCATAAAAAAATGGTCTAAATCAAACATATAATTGTACCTAATGATGAAACGTTAGAGTAAAGCATATCATAATTACATATCAAAAATCATAATGTCATGCCGTTTTTCATGCTTACCTGTTCCAGACATTTGCCCCAATACAAGCAGCACTGTCACCTTCAGCACCAGGGCGGATTGGTCCATCATCTTCACCGGGCCTTGATATTTTATTTACTAAACTATTTATTTATCTCACTTGAATCTTTTTCCCAAATCTAAAATCAACACAAAATAAAAATGAATGCTGTAGAGAAAATTCAAATGGAAATGAGTGAATAATGGGCCAAGTAGTCCCGTATCCCATGTGCTGGATGAAGAGGGTCCGGCAGCAATGTGTCTGCTCAGAGGTCAGACACAGGGTGGTCGTTGCTACTGCAGCCACTCAGCTCTTCAGAAGGCACAGACAGCAGCACAGGGTTTTATAGGGGCTCCAGGGGACCAAGGACATGACCAGGAAGACATGAAGTGAGAGAGAGAGAGCAAGAGAGAGAGAGTGAGAGAGAGAGAGCGACTATCTACACCAGAATCTCTGTCTCCCCTCCACATGGCCATCTTCTATACACACATGCACTCAGAACGGGGGAAACCTTGAGCCACAACCTAAGGACAAAAGCTTCAAATCAGTCTTCAAATAGGGGATGTTTCATCCTGGCCATGCAAGAAACATCCTGATGATTCTGTTGCAACAGGAGCTTATTTTCATTGCAGACGGTGGTGTATTTATGGTTCTATTTAGTCTCAACCACAGACCAAAATGTTTTTTTCAGGGGGGATGGTTAGCCGCCCAAACTCCCTCTATATATTAGAATAGATCACATCTCAAGCTCTTCTACTGATCTTCAGAATCAGATCAGTGAACAGACGCGCCACACCCCATGGGGGCTTATCGCTGTGTACACAAAATCATGAAGAGAGACAGACTGACTGGCTGAAGGAATATATGCACACGCACATGCATAAACACACTCTGTGTTCCTAGACACAGACACCAAACACACACACACACGGTCGACTGCAAGTCATTTCAGCGCTCTGAACTGGACTGAACTCTGGTTTTTGTTACTTTTTGTGGGCATAGTTCATTAATCATTATGGAGACAAAGGATGTCAGAGATCAGGGTGACTTTTGAGGGAAACAAAGACCATGACGTTGGTTCAACGTTGGTCCTAATACAGTATTGATTTCAAACAAAACACAGATACAAAGACACACACACACACACACACACATGTGCGCCTGCACCCATACACAAACACACATGTGCACATGCACACACACACACACACGCACGCACGCACGCACACACGCACACACACACACACATGCGCACACACACACATTTTTATTATCTATGTAATTTCAAATCTCTGACCTGACTTGAACTCTTTTTACTTTGTTGCATTGTCAGAAGTAAACAATTCACTAACCACAGTTGAAGTCTACTTTGATCACACATCACTTAAATGTCATGCATTATCTTCATTTGATTCCCATCTGAGCCATCTATGTTATTCTAAAAGTATGACTTTTAATCGTCTGTGTCTTGAGAACATTGAGACAAAATTATTATCTTTCTAATCTTCAAAAGAGCTGTTAAAAATATATATATTTATAAAAAACTGTCCCTCTGCCATGTATAGGTCTCATAATGCGATCATCACACTGGACACAGCATTATAAAACAGAATCATTCCTGATGCCCTAATTATGCCGTGGGACTCAAACATATTTTCTATCTTATCCTAACTAACTACTAACTATCTTATAAACGTACAGATTGAGAAAAGAAAGTGGTGTACATGATCTAAATTGTAAATTGTGTTTTCAATGATGTCCACAATTCATATTTTCAGTGGATCATTTTCATCCAAAGCACTAAACACACTGCTGATGTATAGACACAAACAAATATACTCTCCCACACATATACACACACTCTCTCTCTCGCAACTCTTTGATGTGCCATTGATGCCAGTTAATGCATCCTTGCCAGGGGCCTATGTCTACGTTTCTATTGGCTAGTAGCCAGCATGCCACTCCCTGGCCCGCCGTGCTGGCCTATCAGCTACTCCGTACTAGTGTGGAGTCCACGGAGGCCACCTATCAGGCCGACTATCACACGGCCTCATTTTGGCCCATTACCCCGGAGTGTGCAGCTAATGATGGCCATTAACCCACCCAGTGACAACGCCAATCGGGACTAGTTTGAGTCGTCTGCTGCCAGTTCAGACCAGTCACACCCACGCCTTCCTCCAGTAACACACAAACACGCACACACGCACAGACAGACAGAGAGACACACACACACATAAACAGATAGGATTGTGGCATATTTAGTCCGTTAATCCATCAATGGTATGGTTGGTAAATACGTCATTTGCAAAGGGCAGTGATTTCAACAGTGGAACACCGGTAGAATCCCAAGCTGTTCACTTCTAACTTTCTACTGGTGGCTCAACATAGTGCAATAATGTATCATGACCTGCAAGGACACACACACACACACACACTCCACTCCTTGGGACAATTGAGTTAAAAATGACTCCAACTTGCATGCCTTGATAACATCTGCAACCTATCTTTACACTTTGCCAATTGATGCAACTTGCGCAGGAGAAATATTTGGATGCTAATGCATGTTGCTAATCAGTTTGTTTATATGTTCATACTGAGTTTACATGTTGAGGGTTATAGGAAGTTTGTGTACAGCTGTCTATACGTAGGGTCCATCTTGCGGAAGCTGTGCAGAGTGCACAGCCAAACAAGGCCACTGTATACGCAGAAAGACACGCGCTAACACACGCCAACACACAAACACATACACACACACACACACACACACACACAGTGTTGACCATCCCATGCTCCTATCTTAGTCTCTTGGAAGAATAAATAAACAATTGATGGAGAACAATGGGGGGGTGCTGCCGTGCCAAATAGCCACACTCATGCTTTTCCTCAAAAACGTCAACAAACGTGAACAATCCAATGTCAATCAGACGGAGACATGTTGAAATTATGTATGTGCATGTACTGTATATTTAGTCTAATATTAACACATACCCTGACCCTATCTATATATATATTTATTTATTTATGCATGTGCAACATTTGGTGTATGTAATGATTAGGATGAATGTCTGTTTGTGTGCTTCAGGGTGATAAAAAGTCAACGCGTGCATAAGAAAAGAAAGACATCCAGTAAGTTGGCTCATACCTTACATGCACTAAATATCTGCCTTTACCTCAAAATTATGTAAAAAAACAGGAAAAACAAACTGTGTAATGACCAAAAAGCGCTTAAATGCAGTGAAACCTTTAAATAACCATCACATCTACCCAACAGCTGCGTATGTCTCCCTGGGGGCCTGCAGTCCCGTCCCTCTCCATTGACCCAGCCTGGGATTCATTCAGTCTCTCATCCTATAGTCTGGAGACAACATAGAGGAAGTGCTGTAATGCTGCTCACGCATAAAGATAAGCACCGCTGGCCGCCAGCACAACCCCCCCAGGATGGTATGTGTGTGTCTATGCACCCAATGTGCGCACGAAAGGCACCAGCCCTATGGCCAGCTGAGTGTGACCAGGGTGACGTACACCCAGGATTCAAGTCTCCGGCCTCCGCCTATAAATTCCGCACTGGGTGCTGCTGGGCGTCGACGTGGCGCACGTGTGCATGTTGTGCATCACGCAGACCCTACGTTACAGCAGGGAACCTACTGTATCTCGACACCACCGCCAAATATACACACACACACACACACGCGCGCGCGATGGCCATTGTCCGACAACTCTGAAAATGACAGTGCAGAGATGCCTTGCTATATTTAACCGATATTTATACCTGTTGTTTGCTACGGAGGTCAACCGAAGCTCTTGTTTATGCCAGCCATTGTTGTCCCATAAACAGCTCATAAACAAACACAACTCCCTGCGTCGTCCCTCGCGCTGCTGGCTGCGTTGGGGGTTGGCGGTGTTGTGTCTACGATGGACCAGAACCAGCGGTTATTTCAAGAGCCTTTTCGGAGAACGCCTGCTGCACCGTCACTATTTGGTGGCGGTGGGTGCGACCCCAAACTATTCTCCGGCTCTTTCCTTCCCTCTCTCGGGCGCTCTTTTGTTTTCGCAGGACACACTTAGTGGATTAGACACACCGGATACAGGCAGACGATGCAGCGGAGGATAAAGGCGCTCTCTGTATCTGTCTGTCTGTCCGTCTGCCTGTCTGTAGCCAGGCTGTCTGTCTCTATGTGGTCCACCTATTGTGTTAAAATCACGTATTTGGTTGGAGGACTCGAGGGAACGGTGTTCCTCACACAACTTTGCACAATATAGACTATATTATTAATAGTAATGAGCCTTTGTTTTCATTATTCTGTGATGTTAATCTACCTATTTCAAAATGAGTTCAAATGGG
This sequence comes from Trisopterus minutus, assembly GCA_027122715.1. Taxonomy (NCBI): domain Eukaryota; kingdom Metazoa; phylum Chordata; class Actinopteri; order Gadiformes; family Gadidae; genus Trisopterus; species Trisopterus minutus. The sequence continues at coordinate 14,343,236 of JAOPUD010000009.1, forward strand.
GGGTTTCACCAAACAAATTAAAGTAATAATTCCACCTATCCAACTTTGGGTTGAGTCTGCAATGGTTTAATGTACCAGAAAATTCCCTTATCGAACTAAATATGACTCATGGAAATCCTAACAATTGAAAACGCACATTATACCCCTGACTGTGTCAATCCATCCGTGTATGTTGAATCCAGCCGAAACGCTGGTCATGCTAGTTCCATAAAGTTCTTCACAATCATCAATCTGTCATCTGAAGGCACTCTGGCATAACTTAGTGAGGGACACGGTCGATATTCACATCACTTAAGTTCAACATTCAATCAGCAACAACAATAGTAGGAAGACGGACGGGAGGAAGGCTCACAATAAGTTATTGTTACAAAGCAGGCCTTTATATAGACGCCACGGATCAAAGCAGATGGTCTGAGGTCTCCACTCACTGGCACGCTTTCAAAGGTGCACAGACAACATGTGCATGGCCATTCTTATGAGCCTGGGTTTCATGTGTAGACAAATCTTTCAAAGAATAGATAGAACACATCAAGAAGTCTCTATTTTCATGAAAGGTCAATACCCCCATCCTCGGGTCGTTCCAGATTCAGATCCAGAAGAACTTAAATGTCCTTTACGGGTCATTCTGAGTTATGAGAGCAGCAAGCACTCATAACACAACTAAAAATAACCCCTAAGTAGTCAGAGCTAAAACAATGAAGATTCCACGGTACGTCGTATCAGTTTAAATCGGAGCAAAGTTTATTGTACTTAGCACCATTTCATGAGTGATTGGCAAGATGTACAAACACACACGGAGGTTACCGGCAATGTGTTCTCGAAATTCCCCCGAGGATGTTTTCACCCAAACACACACAGCCTCTTATTTAGTGTTTAAGAAATGTGTTTGTTGTTTCGGTGAAAGATCTTGTCTTTTAGGAACAAAAATAAAACAGTGAAAAAGTAGGCGATGACCAGACTTGAATGAATGAAAATAAAACATTGACTCATTGATACGCAATAAGATATTCTATTGTTCTGTTGGGCAATATGCCATCATGTGTTGTTTATTATCTTACAGCACATTTATTTTATCCGTATGATATCCAAGACAATACCTCGGCACAATCGAACCAGGAAGCACTGGGTATTTATTCATCTTTAATGCTATGATCTGAGTGTATTGTCCAGAACAAGGAGGCAAGGCTTAAAGGTATTAGTCATTTGTTTACATATTTAGGTATTTCACTTTCAAATCATATTTGGCTTTGATGTGAATTTGGCTTTTGAGTGTGAACGCATACAGAGTAAATGTCCCATGAGTGCCAGTCTGTGGCTCTGCCTGTCTGTCTGCCTGCCTGCATGTCAAGTAGGACGAGGTGGCTACGTGACTGTTGTGTCTCGGACCTATTCAGGGACTTTTGCTGCGTATTTTATTTGGCCCCTTTTTGGACCTCCCTGACTAGTGACATCCCCTCCTCCGCCTCCATCCTTTTCAGTAATTATGGAGATGAAACACAGACGCGCACACACACACACACACACACACACACACACACACACACACACACACACACACACACACACACGAGTCCAAATCGGATCCAATGACGCAAGACGTAGTAGAAGTACTCCTTCAATTCGAGTCAACCCGTTTGACCGTTGCCATTTACACAATATGGCATAACAACTGTTAGACTAGACGATAGCTTCTAAAGATGGATTTATTCGTTAATAAAATAAGTTATTTCTTGCCCTCCGGGGGGCTAGGGTCAGGTTGAAGTCGAAGTCATATATGGCCAGTTAAGCCGGCTATAGCCGGTTAGGTTTCCTGTGATTAAGGGCTATACAAATAAAGTGGAATTGAATTGAATTATAGCGCACATTTCAGGCTAATATCAATCAATAAAAATGTTGTTAAATGCGACCCAAATCATAAACAGAGGTTTAAACATTCAGAAGTTCGGTTGGTTCTGAATCCATCTCTGCCAACAGCCATAACAAGGTGGGGGTCGAGGCGGGGGGGAACAGGGGTGCCGTACCTAATCTGGCAACCGACGTCTGCCTGAGTAAAGAGGTGAAGAATGACGCACCAAGAGGTGAAGAATGACGCACCTCGAGGCTGGCTGTGAGCCTACTGTACGTGACCGGCCCGGCTCTCTGTGAGTGCCAGTGGAGGACTGCATGGCAGCCGATAACGCTAATATGCTTCCCGTCATTACTGCTAATTGCCCCGTGGCCCGGAACTCCGCAGACACCCCTGGGTGGGGCGGGACTGCGTGCGCGTTGGGTGCACGTAGTTCTGTCTACCGGTGGGCGGACGGCGTGCCAAGATCCCTGTGCACCCCCAACAAGAGTCCCTTTGGGTATTGCGTATATTTCTGTCGACGGGGTCATAGATCACAAATGAAGAGTATACTTATGTGCTAGGCTATATGACTACAATGGGATTAATCAAGACTGCATATTCATATTCATTCATGTTCTAGTACCTGCTGTTAATGGTATCTGCTCACTGAGGCATTAACTACTTCAATATATCAACAACTAGTCATTTTAACAGCATTTAGTCTGAGATTCAAACACTACTTACCCTAGTGACATACATTCGTAGATGCGTCAGTGATTGGGTAATTTCTATGAGACACACCAACCATCAACTACAACAAACCTTTTGAACAAACGTGTTTGTTCAGTTGCACGGTTGACAAATATAACTACACCTGGAAGCGGCATAGAGGCAAGGCTCTGTGACAGAATGACCAGAATCAGCACCTGTTATCACTGTTAACACAAGAAAATGTCTTCTTGTGTTCATGTGTGCATGCATGTGTGTGTGTGTGTGTGTGTGTGTGTGTGTGTGTGTGTGTGTGCACCTGTGTGTGTTTGTGCAAGTGCAAGTGCAAGTGCATGCTTATGCGTGTGTGTGTGTGTGTGTGTGTGTGTGTGTGTGTGTGTGTGTGTGTGTGTGTGTGTGTGTGTGAGGGCATCAAAGTAAGAAGAGCATCCTGTGGGCCAGCCCAAGGCAGGCCCACAGGGGGCCCCAGGCAGCGAAGTGGGTGTCCTGGGGCCGGCACCGCACTGTCTGCTATTACGCACACACACGCGCGCACGCACACGCACACGCACACGCACACACACACACACACACACACACACACACACACACACATGCAAAAGGTCACTGTGTAATTGAGGCAGTGTCAGAACTCATGAGAGAGGGAGGAGAGACATGGTTGAACTGCATCCTACCACACACATTTAAACCCACACACCCTGAAACATCCACCACCAACACACACACACACACACACACACACACACACACACACACACACACACACACACACACACACACACAC
>JAOPUD010000009.1:14352657-14364737 GCA_027122715.1 Trisopterus minutus
TGAAACAAATGTCAACTTGGGTTCAAAGTTAAAAAACAGCGCGATCGTCCAACATATGTATTAAATTACACTTGTAACGAAGAGAATACACATGTGAGTTGTTCATCACATGATAAAATTATTTGTATAGGTAACGTCATCTTTGAAAAAGACTTTTAACTGAAAAGTGTTTCAATCGACCCGGCTCTCCCCTACCTATTTGAATTTAACTACACTTGTAGTAACTGTTGGTTTACAATTGTAAGCTACTAATGGTAGGCTAACTGCCTGTTTACAATTTCCAAATCTGTGGTGTTCCGTAAATTTCATATTCAACCCACACTGAGTTAATAAAGTGAGTTAATAAAAGTCCCTCAAGATCACTTGGTCTAGTTTTTGGTTATTAAGTGGTAGCCTATTTGGTATGAATGAGTACGTGTCCTTCCATTTGATAATCTCATTGAACTTCAATTTGAGTGGATTTAACATCTATTTTCGCGAGTAATCACGAGTTAACCCACCGATAGCCTACTATGCGATTAATCGCGATTAAAAACTTTATCTTTCCCAGTTACTCATCAACCAGCATTACAAAATAACAAACTTGAAGGGGAAATAAAGCAATGAAAATAAATAAATAAATAACAGCTATACACGATGTGCAGTATGTGGCTCTGCCTGGCAGCCTGACATTACCACTGCTCAGAGGCATTAAGCTGTGTTCTCCACAATAGGCTTCTCGCAGCAGCTCACATTGAGGTTTTTCGTCCCCTCTGCTTTCCAGCCACAATCGAAATAACTCTGTACCACATGATATGGCCCTACATGACACCACGCTACTTGCCAGATTTGGGGTAGGTGACGATCAAAACGTCATCGTCCTTGAACTCAAACTCCGCCGCAAATCTTAAACTATCTTCTGTGTGCGACTCTTTGGGCAGCAGCAGTCCGTGATGAATGATGTACTTGTCGGAACACGTCGTCGCCATGTTGCCCTGCGGTTTTTGAAGATAGAGATATAACAATCTGCGAGCTGGACCATATGCGTGCTATTCCTTGGCCTCAGTACACTTAAAAAAGGTGTGCTCAGGTAAAGTAGGCCTACAGGTGCTAATGAGCCGACACGCACCAATACGCAACATGAGCTGGATGACAGACAACCGGCCCAGTTGCGATTGCGTAGTGTGGGGGTCACTAACAGGCGGACCGCGGTCGGACGCCGTCCTATACGGACCCGGACCTATAGTCAATCAATTATTTAAGTATTTAACATTTTGACGGGGCGCTTCTATTTTGACCGGCGCAGAGTTTCTAGACTTTACGGTACTGGTTTAGCGAGTCAGGAAATACACCAATTGCATTCGATTTAAGCCATCCCACGTGATGCTACTCAGCCAATAGAATCTGTGCATTCCCGGCGCACCCCAAGTGCCCCTGGCTGCAGCCCGCTGATCGAGGCCTGGTTCACAGAGAGGTCAGGCGAGACACGTCAGCGAGAAGTGCGAGAATTGCTGAGAAAGAAGTCAGATAAGAGTGAGTAATACAGCGGGAGAAGAGTGAGAAAGACAACGAGAGAAGAGTGAGGAATACAGCGAGACAGAAAAGAGACAGAGTGAGCCGGAGGCAGAAAAAGAACGACGCATGGCGCTCTCTAAGAAGAGAAAAGTGGACAGCGAAAACAGCTTTCAACCCAGAATGGACAGACTAATTCATGTTTTTTCTTTCCACTGGAAACAAAATCCCAGTCTGTCTCATATGCTCAGAAACAGTGGCACTCATAAAAAGTGGCAACGTGAAACGCCACTATTACTAACGCCAGTCCAAATGGTCTCTGAGACCGCTTCCCCAGGTCTGAGGAAAGTAGCCCTGTACACATTGACCGTGTTTGGCTCCACATACAGCTGAGAGGCAGCTTTATCTGCAATGAACATAATTAAAAGTAAATATCGATCCAGGCTCACCAATGAGCACCTGCATGTGCATGAGAATGGCCCTGACATCATTCCAGCCTAGATTTAAACTCCTGGCTGGACAAGCTAGAGCTCAGTTCTCTCACTGAACAACAGGAAGTGGGGGAGTTGGATAAAAGAGGGAAAGAAAGAGAAGCTTAAAGCTGTTCAATTGTTAAAATGTGTTGATAAATTTTTGAAATTGGTTGAGACTGTTCAAACATTAAAAAAGAAAAAGGGGAAACTCAAACTGCTGCTATACTTTATTTTATTTTTCAAAAATGAAGTATATATTTTATCTTTATTTTAAGATTATTATATTTATTTTCACCATTTATTTTTAAATGCAGCCCTTTTCCTTGAAGAGATTAGCTTCAGTTGAGTCAGTTGAACCTCCTTAAATAATACATATCTTCAGTTTTATCTGTATAATTGTATAAAAGTGACAATAAATATTGTCAAAATGTTTTTGAATTGTTCTTCCTATATTGATCTGACAGCCAGTTGATTACATGCAGACGTTGATACAACTACTAGGCTACTTCAATATATATCACACTGAATCATAACGCAAGTTAGACAGGATGTTCCGGACCTTTGCATTTTCTCTAACTGGACCTATTTGAATTTTAGTTTAATACCCCTGGCCTACTGTGACCACAGGCCAGCGGCACATTGGGGGGAGGACAATCGTACTTGAGTACGGTACAGGGCAACTTTGCCTAGTGTGCCCTCAGTCTCGTAGTGGGCGGAGCACAATGGTATATTTTCCTCAGGTTCTGAGACTCAACAGACGCTTCAGTTTGATTCAAAGTCAGGAATTCAATTGAATTTAAGTACGTATTTGAGTCCAAGAGGGCGAATAATTATTGAACAAGTCATGATTTTCTTTCGATTGATAGCTGAGCTGCAGTGCTGCTGAAGCGTTTCTCACTGTTGAACGTGCTGATGCTCTACTGCGGCGTTTCTGTTTGTTGTATCAATGTTTTATTACTAATGATTTGTTGCTTATTGTATGTTTTATTACTGATCTTATATGATATATGGTGACCTTGGCCTTTTTTTTGGGGGGGGGGGTCCCAAGCAGCAGCTTAGTTTGCTTATGCCTCGGGAGAGCCCTGGCTGCCTGGCTGCCTGGCTGAAACACAGGCTGAATAAGATGACACATTTATTCAACCTATTCCACTGCCTCGATGATCCATGCTCGTCATTTAGTTTCATGCCAAGCATTCTTGTCATTGTTCATCATTCATGCTCGAAAAAGCAGACTGGTTCATAAGCGACCTGATTCAGGCAAGGAACAGATCCACCAGCTGTAGGGAGTCCTTGTTCACCTTTCAATGTGTCTCATCCCCTCTCATCCTCATTGCTTTATTCCTTGGATGGCTCCATTATGATCACTTGTTTGGTCAGGGTGAGCATGCAACCCAGCACTTTGTTCCAAATGCAGACAATCACACTGGACTCAAAAGAAGGCATGTGGCTGTGATGCTGTGCCCTTGCCCCTGGGAGCTAGAGGAACAATAGGCCAAACTCTGCTTCCATGCTCTGGACACTATGCCTATTGGCCTATGGAAAGCACCGGTTTCCCACCATCAGAAAACAGGACAACCTGAAGGATGAGAATGGACTTTCAGTGAGGACCGTGTTCATTGAACCACATTCCTCAGTACTTGTTGTAACATCCCATTACACTGCCATAACAACACAAGGCACTATTAGAGGGGGGCAACAAGAAATCAATTCAGACATGCATTGCCATGGCACAGAAGACCGAATACTATCTCATACTCTAATAGAAGTAAGGAGAACACCTCTACAGGGTTCCACGTGTGAGCTAGCTGACCGATGCAACCTTTGGCCTGGATAAAGCAGTGGCATCATGTTTTGAGAACCACAAACCTAAAGGTCCATTCAAACCCAGACCACGCTGCACTTGTGAGCTCAATATCCATTAGCTCAAAACACACATGCAGATGGCTACTAAAGGGTTGCTGACCAAGCTAGTGACCCATGTACACAGCCCCCTATTCCCAATCTCCAACCAGAGACTTCAGCAGCAGAGATCCAGGCTACAGACATCATGAACACAATCGACGCATTGTGGTGTCTCCAACATATTTTCACTACAGCACATTTAAACGTGTGATATGGGGGTGGTATTCTACGCGAAACCTGATACCATGATCCTGAAGCCCTGAAGCACTAGAGTTGTTTTAAGTACTGGCAGCATGTCTGTTATTGCTGGAGCTTAACATCTGCGTGAAAGAGCTGCCAAGAAGGGGAGTAAGGGAAAAGCTTGAGGGTCAATGTCCTGGGCTGACACTACTCTTTATGCTAAAATATAACTATGGTTTAAATTTTTATACGACTATTATACTAATAAATTGATTTTCCAAGACTTCGAGCACCTCGTAGCATGTGGGGTTGAAGTACAGTAGCAACTTATTACCAAAACTCTTGCAGCGTATTGTATACACTCGACAATAAAACTGAAAACTCCCCTATGAATGCTGGGGATATAGTACAGCGGGCTGTGGGGGGAATGAATAATGAGGTGAAATGTAGGGGGGATTATCAAGGAGGGCCAAGAACATGGACCAAGAACACAGGACCAGAGTTGCCAGCTCCCTTAAGCAGAAGATGACCATTGTATTAGTTTTGTATTAACAAAATAATTTTCCTATTTTTTAAGACTCTGAAAACTTCTGAAAGGTCATCTCTTTTTTTATTTTATGTTAGTTGAATTAGTTGAAATAAATATATAGTCTCCAAAGTACTTGGTTTGAAGAAATTTCTGGTTTCTATTGAGCTTATCCACCCTCGCTAGACCAACAAAGATAACGGTACATCTGAATGTAATCTCTTGTGGTGTTAATGTTTCAAAAATCCCTGTTTAAAGCCCAAGCAAAAACATGTGGGATACTGTGTAATTCAATTTCTACCATCCAGAGAAATGTTTTGATGACTGGGCATTTGATTTTTAATAGAAGATAATTGGCTACATTTGATAAGTTTAGTATACGAGGGACTCTGGTGGAACACAAAGGTAATCAGTTATTCTTCTGTGAAAATTCCACTTAATCTAAAAATAATTCCACACATGCTGGCTCATTAAAAAACAAAATACAAAATAAGTTAGTCATAACACTACATTAATGCTCAACCTGCCTCAGTTTTAAAGCAATCTGGAAACTCCTATCCATAGAAAAACATACACATACAACCAATCGAATCATTACAAATTTGGTTAGAAAAAAAAAAAAGTATAGGTAAATTGCTTGACTGGCACACTTGCACAGGCAGGTTCCTGCCTCAGACCCATTTGTCTTTTACACAGCTCTTCATAAGGAATGTCCTTGCCCCAGGCCCAATGCGGAATTGGAAAATGCACACAACATGTGTAGCGCTCACACAGGACCAGAAAGGACCGGACCGGGCAGCAGGTAGGGTTGTGGCATTTATGTACCAAGTTTTTTTTTTCTTTCAAAAATGTCCAGTTACAGAAAAATGGTATGACATGAAGGTTGTTACGGTCAAATAAGCCTGTCTATGCACCAAAAGCAACTCGTCTGGTGACTAGTTGCTGTGGACTAGAGTGACGAAGAGGAAGAGTGAGCAGAGGGAGACCACTCCGGTCAGAAGGGCCTTCACCAGCAGTGCCGTCCAGCTGCCCAGCAGGAACATGTGGACGAACAACCTGGAGAGAGAGAACAGTGGGGGTCAGAGTCAGGACCTGTTCCAGAAAGCTCAAAATTCAAATATTGACCGGATCCAACTGGTTACATTGGATCATTTTCCAGAAATTTTTCAGTGAATTTATATAATTTCCCAGAAATGTGATATAAGATGAGGAGAATTAAAGGGTCAAATTACATTTGCATGACAAATTTACATTGGACCCAATACCAAGAACAGGAGTGGGGTCTGAAATGGGACTTTGGCTTGCGCTGTTGCAACAACAAAAATCGATGGATGCCCTTGAATTGCTGCATCTTCTTCATGACTAAGTTAAGCTTGGATTTGCCATTCCAGGCTCTTTTGATGAAAAAAGTATGCAAAGAGGTCACTGTGACGGTAACAATGCAAAGACCCTGACTGATGGTAGCTGGCTTTATGTTTGTGATGATTCATTATTCATACATCATTATTATCCTATTAAAAACCACATTTATTAGTGCTAACAATATGTGGAGGTATAGCCATCTGCTGATTAAGATCTGCCTTCATTTCCCAGGCTCCTCCGCTACTTAGTTGCTCTGTGCCTGCCTCTAAGTGGTCTAGCCTCTTCCCCCTGATGTACAAAGTTAATTTGCCTACCCTCATTACTAGCGGCTGATAAATCAACTTCTCTCCGTTTATCATCAACAGCCGCTGCCATACATTTCAATTCCTGGTTGTTACGCCACGTATACCGCCCCTGGGAGAGACTGACCTTGCATCCTGATAGGATATGGCGGAGGTAACTGCTGTTTTTTATGACTGGAAAAATAATTTTAAAGCCAGGTGTTCTAGGACTTCTTGAAAACCTGATTATAACAATTTAGGTCTACCATACGTAATGGTTTGAATAATGGCTCAATGACATATCCCTCTCGGTTCGTTTTTTTCCTTCCCCACATAAACTGGACATAATTCCTCCCGTAAATCTACATGAACATATACTCACTCCATTAAGAAGGCCTTGTAGACACAGAGACCCAACAGCACTGTCACGGGCAGCCGGAAGCTTTTGGGAAGGTCGTAGCGTGTAAACATCCATACCACCGATGCCATGGCGATGTAATGGACCTACGGGTAGACATCAAATAGATGAAGAACATTTCAACCATCAACCAGGAATTTACCCAATCTAATATGTGTTAATAGCAGGGGTAATGTGTGGATGTTGAAGGAGAATTAGATAGAGTAGGGGTAAAGTAGATGCAATACTGATTGAGGAATGGGCGAAGGGGAAAAGAGGCATGCAGAGCCCAACTCACCAAACTGATGTTGGAATCGAAACTCATCTGGATGTATTTCCAGTCAAACTCTATCCCCCGGGCACCTACCCACAGAGGGAGACACCTAGACAAAGAGGCATAAGAGGAGATCATTTTAAACACTGTTGTGCCAGGGTGTGTAGTCAATTAGGCCTTGTCCATACGCATAGTTCTAAAACAGTAGTATTTCCTCTGTGTTTTGATATCCCGTACCATCACAAAAACTCCCTCCAGGGTGAGGATTTAATAAAACGATGACATTAGGACCTCGATTTACACATGGCAGTTGATGTTTTGCACACTGAGCATGTGCCACGATCCTTCAAACAAAAGTAACGCCTGGTGTGTTAATGTGTAGATGCGTGGCTGGTACAGTTAGATTTTACTACATGGTTACATGTCAACCTAGCCCTACTTCATCATTTCACCACCGTACAAACACGTTTAAATAATGCTCCTAATAGTTAATAGCGGATTTTGCCATGTGGTGGTGTTGTTCAGCTCAAGAAGCCCATCAATGCACTGTCTACCAATATTCTTCTGACGTTAGGTAATATTGCCACCTACTGGCATGATGTGCTTATGTGAATGCTTGAAAAAGTTTATTCGTTCTCTTGTGAAAGGTTCTATGTTCTATACAGTTGGTTGCCCCACGTAGTCTTTAAAATCATGTTTTCAGACTGAGTACAGCTCAGGTGAGCAACCCACCATTGAAGACATGGACTTTACTTCCCCAGCTAACATTAACTTATCTGTTAAAATCATGTCAAATCCGTAAAAGGCTGCGAACTTGAGTCAGTCGATTTTAACTGTAACTGTATTAACCCTTTCTCCAACCAAGCATTCATTCAAAACTAAATGTGGTAGTGAGCCCAAACGAGAGCACAGCATTGCCACCCTCTGACTTGTGGGGAAAAATAAAAGGGGTCCAAGTCACAGCAGGAGGGAATGGGGGGGGCTTGACCTACCGGGACATGATGAGTTCAGCCGTAGCCCAACCCATTGCGGCCACCATGATCTTGTACTCTCCTTTGCCGGCATTGCGGGACATCACCAGATGAAGCCCCAGCAGATCTGCCAGGTCAACGGTGGCCTTCATAAACTCCTGGTTAACAGATAGAGGAAAGTTGTCATTGTTGCCGTTTGTTTGTTTGTTGAATATGAAACAAGAGGAACAGACACATTGTCCTGTGGAAGCTGTAGTCTTAGCGACTCACCCCTACAAAGTCATACACTCCAGCTCCCCCCTCCCAGGTTGGGAAGAAAGTGGCCAGGAACAGCATCTAAAAAGACAGAAAATACTATTGATGGAGTGCTTCTGGGTTTGTATTATTTGAATGACACGATTACATTTATGAAGGACGAAAATGTTTGAAGTCACAATGCCAGGAACTAATCAAACCATTTCTTAAATGGTCACTACTCGCAATTTAAAAAAGCAGTGGGAAGTGGTGAGAGCCAACTTACTTTACATAGCTGGACAAAAAGGTAGGTGGCCCCGGCCTGGACACATCTCCAGAAGGCATTGTATTCTGAACTGTAGACATATATTATATATATTTTACAAAGACACACACATACAAACGAATTAACAGTTAGCAACATTTTGCAATTGCACCAGTTGGGTTTCTAATGCGTTGTATACCAGGAGCCCCATTCATGAACCAACACTGAGTATTCTTATATTTTCGAATCATCATACCACAATATGGGTCACACGAACATCCTATGAAATATTTCGGTGATAAGTAAAAGTTATACGTAGTAACTTTCCGTCATGATAATCATGATGAAAAAAAAGGTTATAAATACATTAAATAGCCTAACGTATACCCATGTATACTGATCATATGAAATTGACAAACACTTACAGTCCACTGCACTTGTATGTGATGAAGTAGGGGAAATAGGCCAAGGCGAAACAGTTCCCGAAATGAAAGAGAGTCATGGTGTCAGGGGACGGGATCACAGCACCCTGTCAAACACACAACCGTGTACCGTCAGGACACACCAGCGAGATAAACCACAGCAGGGGACCGTCGTCTGTCACGAAAAACATTGCAATGTTCATTTTTGTCCTCATTCATTTGATATTCATTTGATATTCATTTGATATTCGCAGGGAACGGTGCTTGCGTCGAAGCTGGTTTAAGAATGAATTGAGAGGATTAACGTTAGTCTCCTCCAGCGGCTCCTACGAACACCACTATGAATACACACACACACGTTTACTGACGGTGTCCAAAACCAGAACGAGGGGACACTGCTTTAATTGTCACATAACTTCAAATGTGCACAATTCAGTTTAGATGATCGAATTATACACTTCTTTACAACGACATGTAAACCACTTTACCTGAGCTCGCCGAATAGACCGGAAACTGACTCCGTCCTACTAGGAAACAGTTCCGACAAGGTCGCAGGTCACAGGCGTGGACTCGCAGTGCTGCGCAGTCGTTCCGCCTGAGCGGAATGTCTAAAATCCACAACAAAAAATATCGTATAATACCCCAAATAGCGTGATTTCAGTTCAACATCCCAAAAGGAATGTAATGAAACTGAAACATGGATGTGAACATGAAAATAACACATCACGTGGTGTGTATTACAGATCACACAGACCATTTGTATTGCTCTTTCATGGTATAAAAAGGTGAGTTGGAAGTGTATTTTTGCTCCTGTTCAACATCACATTAAATTAACTCTGTTTCTGTAAGCAGAGTCATAGCAATATTATCAACAATGTGTGTATTTTATTTGGTGTGATTGGGATCGCTTTGGTGATTATTGTGTGGTTGCGACCAGTAATGTACCAGCATGTGTAGAGTAATGTTTGGATTCAAAGCAACTCAGGTTATTGCCAGTAGATGCCGCCCTCATTCAAGTATTTGGCCTTTATTTCAATATAGCATGTCAATGCGAAGGCGTTAATCTTGGTTAGTGTAGACAATGTGTACTTAATTTAATGAGTGGAATTCATACACTTTTTAAAATGATTGCTGTTGTTGCACCATTTCAAACACCTCTCCTATGGACAATAGAGCAAATAGAGAATACAAAAAAATACCTCCTATTTATTTATCATAATATTTTTATATTTACATTTATTTATACCATTGTTATTTGGATAAGTTAACATATTTTTGCAATGTTTAACTCGAGATGCTTATTTTTTTATATATATATTTTTTTACTGTGTCTAGTAGTAATCCCACTCCGCCTCCCACCGTCCCCCCCCCCGGCGTCGCACGGTTCAGCGGCCGTCGCATCACCGTCGGGGAGGGGCACCGCGCGCTGCCATTGGTCGGAGCTCCGCGCTCACACCACAGTGGATGGATGCGCGCGTGCTGCACAGCCGTGGTCTTTTCCTCCTCGCGAAGCAGCAGCAGAAGAAGTCCGACGGGTTTCAAGATGGCCTTAAAATGATTCCGGCCAGCTCAGCGCAGGACACAAGAACCGTGCGGACGGATGGAAACGAAAGTGTCCACGTGTGGATATATATCTTGAGGATACGGCCACGAGGGGAGAGGGCAATGTAACCCGGGCTAAACGCAACGGCGGCGGCACCTGACACCTAATGCTCCGGGCTTTCTTGTTTCCTAGCGTTTTCAAACCGAGCCCTCCATGTGGTGACTTTACCCCCCCTCGCCTCCCTGGATATCAGCACGCACTTGGAACAAAATGAGCGAAGAAGTGTCAGAGGTCCCTAAGGAGCTCCAGGGTGAGTATATCAATCTAACACTGCTAATGCACACCAGGGTGATAAAAAGCATAATAGACTAGCGGTGTGAATAAAAATAGCTGACTACACAGTTTTGTTGTCTCCGCAGCCTACATTCATTCACAATGCAATCTTCAAAGCCACCTTGAGTCACAGTAACGCACAATGGAAAGCTTCAAAGCGCTTTGGTCATGGCATTCTATTGTTGTTAGAGGTGGTGATGGTTGTGGCATGCGTGTCATGTACGAAGTTGTCAATACACTGATGTAAATAAGTTGAACATTTGCGATGGGTCACACCGTTGACCTCGCTGAAACTAAGGTTGACCCCTCCCATCTTCGAATGCCATCTATACGTGTGGCCTTTAAAGTTGGCATGCTTTCTTAGTCAAATACGGCAATTGCATTCCTATAGTGTGTTTGCACTTGCACACAGAGTTAAGAGTTTCTGAAACAAGGTATTTAACTTTTATTTGTCTGTGTGTGTGGCAGTGTACCTCAGCTTGTGACACCATGGTGCAATATTGGACAAGCACAGGGCTGTCTGTCTTGGTCTCTGTGTTAGTCTAACTCATTGTGTGTCTCTTTCTCTCACTCTCTGTGTCTCTTATCTCTGTCTCTGAGTCTGTCAGTTTTTCTTAAACCGTCATGACATTAACGTTTCCTTAGCTTTTAAGATATATTAAATGTATCATAGACTCGAATAAGGCACCCATTCTCTTTTAGCTGTGCCATTTAGTCTCAGGTTAGGCCTTTGTGATCAGTCAATTACTCTTCCTAATAATTCTATCCATCTATTATGAAACTCCCTTACTGACTGAAGGACTCACTCAATTACACACTTCTCACCAACTCACCAGTCACCTGCTGCATCAGCGCTATTATGCAACTTCAAAAATCTTCATAGTAAGTCAGATCTGGATTATTCCAGATAGTATGGGAATTTGAAGGGCTAGAAGCCTTTCAATGAATCCCCCCTCCGTAGGTCAGTCAAATGGAGGTGTGCTGCTGGGTGATTGTCCTTGTGTCAACCTGCTGGTTCAGAAGCAAAGGTGTTCATCATGGAAGTGCTACGGTCTGAGGTCAGGCTTCTCTCTGTAATCAGGGCTGTCTCTCTGTGCAGTGAGATTTCCTGTAGAGGGATCCCTCCTTGTATTGTGTTGGCAGATGAACAGTGTGGCCTAGGTGTTTGGGTCCAATAAATATGTTGTATTTTTTGCATGTGACACAAGAGCACATGTGTTTTGGAAGAAGACCACCTATATGTGTGCCATTGGTCCCTTTAATGAGCGCAGCAGTAAGTTTGGAAATTCCCTGCTTTCTGGGAGAAGTTAGGTCAGACTCAGCATGTTGTTTTTCTCTAAACCAAATTCCCACCCCCGCATTCCATCATCAACTTTCCAAAATCCAATTCTGTGCCCTTAATTTATGTGTGTGTGTGTGTGTGTGT
>JAOPUD010000009.1:14571313-14582749 GCA_027122715.1 Trisopterus minutus
CCCCCCCCCCCCCCCCCCCCCCCCCCCTCCAAATGTAGGTGCTGTTGTTTCCTCGAATAACATGTGATGATTGGGTTGTCTAAGGCTTGTATTGCTCGGAGAGGAACAGGAGGGAGGAGGTGATGGAGAGATCGGCTTTTAAGGATATTTAAGAAATTAGTGCTGGGTAAAAACCAAAGAGAGGCCGTTCTCACAGCAGAGGCAGAATAGATATATACATATATGTATTTCTATATAGCGTATTTATATTTATACGCTACCTAAATCTTTCCTGAGCAGCGTAACGCACCGGCCTGAGCCACACTTCAGCCCCACGTTGCTTATCTTTAATTCAGGCTTAACGAGTTAAGAGAAAGGCTTGGGGAAAAACTAATGGTGCCTGCAGAGAAAATCAACATGTTGTATGAATTAAAGATGGCTCTGGCTGGTCTCCGCTCAGCTCCATGCCTCTCCTCTCTTGTTCTCTCTTCACCTCTCCTCTCCCTCTGTTTCCACCTGTTTAATAATCTAACGGAAGTGGTGGTGTCTGGATGGTGTGTGTGCGTGTGTGTGTGTGTGTGTGTGTGTGTGAGTGTGTGTGTGTGTGTTTGTGTGTGTATGCCTCTGTGTGTGTGTGTCTGGATGTGCGTGTTTCTGGATGTGTGTGTCTATGTGGATGCGTGTTTGTGTGTGTGTGCATGTATGTGTGTGTGTGTGTGTGTGCACGGAGGGGTGTGTGTGCGCGTGTGTCTGTATGCTTCTTGATGTGTGCGTTTGTACGTGTGTCTTTGTCTGGATGTGTGTGTGTGTGTGTGTGTGTGTGTGTGTGTGTGTGTGTGTGTGTGTGAGACAATTCAACGTAACCAACCAACCAACCAACCCCCATGTGTGTATCAAACCCACACTGTATTGCACAGCATCAAACAGGGGAGAGCTATGTCACCGAAACAAGAGTGTGTGTTTGTTTTGTGTTTGCGTTCGGTCTGTCAGCTCACAGAGGTTAGAGGAACGTATGTGTGACTAGTGGTGAACGTGGGTGTATATAAACGAGTTGTCCTTGGACAGCCAGCTAATGGCTGCCGGGCCATTAATGCCCTCTGGTGTCACACAGAGTGCCAAGACGCGGATAAAACTTGACAGAGCTTGCTTAAGCGCAGAATATAGATGAAAACAAATGGGTCGCTCACTAGGGCCAGCCCTGCCATCACTACCATCCCATCTTTTGGACTGCGCAGAGCCAGAGAATGAAGGCTTGTAGGACGTTCGACAAATGTTTGTGTCTGTGATTCCTTTAGAGAGGGAGAGAGGGAGGCTCAGTCAGGTACAACTCCAACGGATGAGCGAGAGAATACTATAGGGCATGTCATGATACATTTTGCTGGGCTTGCGCCACCACTGCTCCTATTCCAACCCCCCCTTCCCTGTTTCGCTTGGGCTTTCCAGGATTCTCATTAAAATGCATTAGACTCTCCAGGCTACCCCCGAACTGCCTTCCCCCCACATCATTGGGGTGCTTATCATCTCCAGAGCAAACAGATATGCTAACCAGTAACAGTGGCAGAGACCGCGCAAATAGTATCAGGCTGGAGGGCAGCAATAAGCACAAGGCTTCCTAGTAGCTTGGAAGGTTTTTTCGAAAGTGGTGTTTGAGATTAGGTAAACAGCTTCTAAGACTGCCGTTAAGTAATTGGTCGTTTTACACACTGGACAGCTAAAGATCAGTGCCTCTGTTATGCGTATAAAAAGAGCCACTGTGGAGCGGAGTCTATACGGTCCAGCAAAAAAATCTCTGCTAATGTGTGAAGCGAGTATTACCTCATTAGCGGTGACATTTTCCATAACTGGCTCTTTATTGATGATTAGGTAGATGGCGGTGCCGGTGTGGTCAAGATGGTTGTAGAACTGGCAAAGCCAGAAAATATAATTTGACATTACAATTAATAAATCATTAGTTGTAATCATTTGCATTCAGTTAATTAATTTAACTTATGGTGTTTAGTAGGTTAACAGTGTTCATGTTAACTAAGGTATTAATGAATTAAGGATATCATTTAATAGGGTTAGGTTCACCCCCAACCCACTAACCATAAGCTAAATGGTTAATAAATGTACCCTTATTGTAAAGTGTATCTTATACTTCATAATCCCGATTGGATTGGTATGGACGCATGAATCTAAATTGTGTTCTCAATGCTAAAGGCGGACAATATCTCAATGTTATAATTTTAGTCATGTCTAATTCTTAATACTTAACCACTTTACTTTAGCTCAAAGTATTTTGTCATTGAATGTTTCATTTTATGGCTGGCGATACTGACTTTTATGGTCATCATAGTATTGTTTAGCCTGACATAGAATATGACTCTGTGTTGTATTTTGAGTTTCTGCCCTTTTAAGGTAAAAGGGCAAAGGAAATGGGGCCTGGTCTTACTAGGTCACTTGTAAGTGCACCTCTATAGCACCGTCTTCTTACCTGAGCGGGTGTCCTTTGTGATGTTCCTCTCTGTTCAGTAAGACAAAAGCCTGCTATTATAAAAGCCAACACTGTGAAATATTCATGAAGGACGCATTGGGATGCTGTTTCTTCTAGGCTTACTGTTGGACTTAACCAAACCTTTTGGTGGCTGTCTTTCATTGTGTTAGGAATTATTTTGTAAAGAGAAAATAAAGTCTGCAGTTAACCTAATTCTTGCTTCAGAACGCCTTTAGTATTTGGAGACCTCAGTGATGCTGCTCTTCGCTAGTGTGTGTATCCACTGGCGTAGTGGATGCAGATAAGCTGGCAGCAGATGCAGGCTTGGTGAGTAAAAGGCAAAGCGTGTGGGAGCTCACTGGAGACATAGTGAATACAGATTGAGCGAGAGCTAGGACAAAGGTATCAGGTGGTAGCTTAACAACACACAGAGCCAGTACGAATACAAAGACGATACACTTTCCCGGTTCCCAGCGCATAACTTGATTATATTTGGAACTCCTTTTGACCTTTTAAGATATTTTATTTTCCTTCAGGTAAATCCTTGCTCCCCCGCACCACCTGCTAATCGCACTTATCTTGAATGTCAGCCAAAACAACTACCAGCTACAAAAACTAAATAGATTTACAAAGAACATTTTCACTCCCAGAATGGTGACCCCCCCATTTTACATTGTCATTCATAACATGTTAACTCTGAGCACCATACGAGCTGTTCACCACCATTGGCTTTGAGGTTTATCATGGTCTCTGCCTGCCCGTAGCTTATATATGCAATTGGGAGGCTCCTATACAGTCTCTCCCCCACTAGAGTTTCACATGGCAGCGTTGACATTTTCGTTCTCTCTGTGCCCTGGCATGGCAGAATCACATGCATCCCCGCGGGACACAGTGTACTGTTCAGTGAGTGGGAATAACGGCTACCTCTGGTTCCGCAGCAGTTCCTCTCTATTTTGTCCTGGTCTGTCTGTATAAATGGGAGGAGGAAGAGGATGAATGTGTAATCAATTTTCTGTGCTGTTATTGTCCCTTTTTTGATTAACAAGCCATTTGTTTATTTTTTTATAATTTATTCAATTTATGTAAGGGAATTTATAATGTGCCGCATGGAACTCATCATATTTCTCCTGAGAGCACCTAACCCTTGCATTGTTTATTTTGAATAAACAGGGTTTATGAGTACGCACTGCTTACTGCTCTCTTGCAAAGCAGAACATGCCCCAACTTTGTTGTCATTGTTTCGAATAATATTTTGAGTATGTCAATTAAAACAGTAACTTGAATAATAAGTTAAAAGGTACATTTTAGTCTCATGTCTTCACCAATAAGAGTCATGAAAAGAGTGGTCATGAAAAGTTCCACAGTTGTTGCAAGTATTCTCCAACATTGCCTCATTCTAGCTGGTTACAGAGAGGATTGGCTGGCTTTCACTTATCTTCCTCAGCGCTTACAATCATGCTCATTGGCAAATAGAAACAGATGTGCTGGTCACTCAAATCTTATTGGACATAAACAAAGCATTTGTTTTCATATTTTTGGAAATTCTCTTTACATCCCAAACAGCAATCGATAAATCAAAGGCTCTTCCAAAAAAACCCGCTGATATCGGTTAACTGTTGCTTTCGCTGACCTGCAAAAAGCCTGTCCCATTATTTGATTATTTTTAATGTCTACCTACCTGCTTACCTGCATGCACTTGGGTGGGATTTATTCAGTCAGATACTTTGAAAATAAAGCTTGCTCTGCTGCTTTCTCAAAATTGCCTACCCTAGCTTTAAGACTGCAATTCAAAATGTGATTCTTCATGCTGAACAAAACGAAAATGTTTTTTGCCAAAAACGAATAAGGTGATGAATCCATAACAAGTGAATGTTCAATACCCTGCACATCATCTTTAACTTAAAGTTGAAAAGATAAAACTGATAAGTCAGATTAGCAGATGTTCTTCTTCTTGAGATGCTTACGGTTCTGATCTATCAAGGACTAAACGTATCTTTCAAGAGTGTATGTGTAGTTATTTGGTAGGTATGGTCTGTTAGTATCGGCTTATGTCGTTGTGTCGCCACTTGTACCCCCTTATTCGAGCATTTGAGATGATGTGTGGAGTCGCAAAGGGCCTCCACTTATCGCCTGCGTGACGGTGCGAGCCGTAATTGCAATGTCAATATGAAAAAGACTGTAATTGTAAGAGGGTATCAGGAGATTGGGAGAATAATCGACACATAGAGAGAAAATGGCTGAGCTGTAACACAGGTTTCTGTTGATTACAGCAATATGAAAACAGAAAGTACCCAAGGGACATATTTAACCCGCTGTTTGGATATAGTCTCTTTGATCGATAAAGAAAACCTTTTCAGTTACAACAAACAAGTTACAATTCTAGCAAAATGATGAAAGTCTCAGAGAGACGAGATGTTTTAGGTATTTGTCAGAAACTAATGGTACTGATTCTCTTGCAACCGATCATGGATGACCTTGTATTTAAAGTGTTGCAGACGCGGGCACACAGAGATACAAGTGAATTTGCATAATTAGGAAAAAAAACTGCAATAACGCAAGCACAGTTGACTCACATCCAGACTGTGCACAACACGTTCAACATGATACGTTCTAATCTGCTCTATTTTTAACCTGGTTTGAGACTTCTCTCTCCCTGGTTGTGACTGTTGCATTGTGTGCACATTACACAATGTGCCTGTAGGGCAAACAGACCCTTGGTCTGCAATCGGCCAACTCTGCCTGCCTTTGCTACAGGGACCAATTTAGGGAATGGAAGGAAGAGGCATTTTCAAATGCCCATTGTAGTACAGTAGAGGCCATTGAAAGTCATGTTCTTGAAAATTAATCCGTGGGAGTTTAACCGATTTGTGAATCTTTACAATGATTTGTGTATCTATTTTGGTAGCCACTCACTTGGCTCTCTGGTTCTTGAATATGAAGATGGCTGCAGTACAGAGGTTCTTGTTTTTTCTCCAAAAATGTTTGCAGTGTGATCTATAGTGACACCAGCAAGGAGGAAATGACTTGAGAAAAGGCGTGTATTATTTTCAGCTTTTTTTTTTCATTTTATTTTTTTTGCTGAAGGGCTCAGAAGTAAGGTTGTCTTAGTTACAAAAGCACTGGGGCTTTATACGTCTTTCGAATGACTGGCTATTATTGGATTTCATCAGCCTTGACGATTTTCCTCATGCTGAAGTGTTTATAAAGCATGCTTTCAAGTACCATTGTTTACGACTTAACGATTGTATATCTGCGTCATATATTATTGTATTTGTATAATGTCGTTATAATAATACCATAATGGAATATTGAATTCAGGGCGGGCTGCTTCCCCATGGTTGCTTTTTCTCTTCCACACAGTAAATAATGTCTCTTCCTTTCGCCCATCTGCTTTCCCTCCCCCCCCCCACATCCCACGCCCATTACCTCTCCATCCATCCTTTACCGCTCCCCCCGCCCTCCCTCCCCAGCAGCCCAGTCCTCTGCTCTGCGGCGGATGTCTCACCGCCCGTTCCAGAGGTTGGAGGTCGGTTGGCTACAGGAGGTGGAGCCCCAGCAGTAAGTGATGCGCGCGTCGCTGGCGGGCTGCAGGATGAGCGTGGGCGCGCTCCTCAACGGGCTGCTGGTGTCCGTGGTGGCGGCGCTGCTCTGGAAGTACTCCAAGCTGAGCGAGCACGCCGCCTCCCTGGAAGAGGAGCTGCACCTGACGAGGCAGTCCCAGGAGCTGTCGGAGGGCCGCATCGACTACCACGCCGCCCTGCTGGCCCTCCAGGAGCACGGCACGCGCATGGTGTGCACGGGCAAGATGCACACGGACCGCATCTGCCGCTTCGACTACCTTTGCTACTGCTCGGAGGCCGAGGAGTTTGTGTTCTTCTACTCCAACTCGTCCGTCATGCTGCCCAACCTGGGGCCCCGGCGGTTCCAGCCGGCGCTGCTGGACCTGTCCTCAGTGGAGGACCACAACACCCAGTACTTCAACTTCCTGGAGCTGCCCGCTGGTGCGCTCAAGTTCATGCCCAAACCCGTGTTCGTGCCGGACGTCACGTTGATACTGAACCGGTTTAACCCCGACAACCTGATGCACGTTTTTCACGACGACCTGCTCCCCGCCTTTTATACCATGAAGCAGTATCTGGACCTAGACGACGAGGCGAGGTTGGTCTTCATGGAGGGCTGGGGCGAGGGCCCGTACTTCGACCTCTATCGGCTTCTGAGCGGCAAGCAGCCGCTGCTCAAAGAACAGCTGAAGAACTTTGGCAAGCTGATGTGCTTCACAAAGTCTTACGTGGGACTGTCCAAGATGACGACCTGGTACCAGTATGGCTTCGTCCAGCCACAGGGCCCCAAGGCCAACATCTTGGTGTCAGGCAACGAGGTCCGGCAGTTTGCCAAGATCATGATGGAGAGGATGAACATCACCGGGCAGGAGGACGCCGCCAAGGAAGGAGAGGATACCGAAGAGGAGAAGGAGATGGAGAAAGAAAAGGGGGAGGATTACATTGTGGTCTTCTCCCGCTCCACAACGAGGCTGATCCTGAATGAAGCGGAGCTGATCATGGCACTGGCCCAGGAGTTTCAGATGAGAGTCTTGACGGTGTCCCTGGAGGAGCAGTCCTTTGCCAGCATAGTGCAGGTGATCAGCGGAGCCTCCATGCTGTTCAGTATGCACGGCGCTCAGCTCGTCACGTCACTGTTTCTGCCCAGAGGGGCGGCCGTGGTGGAGCTGTTCCCCTATGCGGTTAACCCAGAGCAGTACACCCCGTATAAAACCCTGGCCTCCCTGCCGGGCATGGACCTCCAGTACGTCTCCTGGAGGAACTCCATGGAGGAGAACACGGTCACTCATCCGGACCGGCCCTGGGACCAAGGGGGGATCGTGCACCTGGAGAAGGAGGAGCAGGAGCGCATACAGGCCAGCAAGGACGTCCCCAGGCACTTGTGCTGTCGTAACCCAGAGTGGCTTTACCGAATCTACCAGGACACTTTGGTGGACATCCCTTCACTCCTGGAGGTGCTCAAGGAGGGACTTAAAAGCAGGCCCAACTTGAAAAAGAACAAAGCGGCCAGCACCGTGCACCCAGGGCGGGTCAGGGAACCACAATGCCAGACCTCGGTCCAGGCCACCAACGAGGCCAAACTCACAGTCTCCTGGCAGATCCCGTGGAACCTGAAGTTCCTGAAGGTGCGCGAGGTGAAGTATGAGGTGTGGATACAGGAGCAAGGAGAGAACACCTACATGCCTTACATCCTGCCCCAGCTGAACTACACCTTCTCTGAGAACATCAAACCTTTCACCACCTACCTGGTGTGGGTCAGGTGCATCTTCAACAAGAGCCTTCTGGGTCCCTTTGCGGATGTTCTCATGTGTAGGACCTAGTTGAACAAGGCCATTTTTAACGTGATCCTGTGTCGTTTCACGTGTGACGATGAACCTTTTCCAGACCCTAACCCTTTGCAATGAGATTTAAGAGGTGGATGCTGGTCATGCAGAACGGGGAAATTGTAGTACTTTCCCATCCTTAGAGAAAAAGATGGACAGGATGTGGACTTACTGTAGATGCTCTCTTCAGAAGACCACAAAGACCGAACACAATCCCATTAGGGGTCTAATTATGAATGCAGACATGAGTCTGTCTGTATGTATGGGTCTGTCACTGTATGAAAGGAAGAACATGAGTGTTGCTATATCTCTAGTCAAGATGAAATCATTTCAACTGACAGATTTATTTATGTGCAAAATATTATATTACATTTTCTAGCGGTAGTCAGAAAACTGATACAATACAGTATCTTTTTACAGTATGCAATGTAGCTTTTTGTTGTAAAATGTGTGTGTTTGTGTGTGTGACTGAGATTTTGGTGTTGACGGTTAGTGATACCCTACTTGTGATACCCATTGTTCTGTTGCATTTCCTTTTTATTTAGAATCTTGCCAAAGTAGTCTGCCAATGTTATTACTCATCAACAATGTTATTATTTTATCAAGGTTTCACCGTCTTTCACCTCAGATCTTCTTACTTTTTAACTAAATGAATCCTGCATCAATTAAATGATATATCGTGTATATATTGTTCCCAAGTAACACAGTTAAAATGTATAAATTGAAATTCAGAGTTGTGTTTCAAGAAATATAGGTGTGTAAAAAAAGTCCAATGTTACTAGGATAAGAAAGCCTGACATCGCCAGACCAATGTGTAGCAGTCTGGAACCTCTGTTCATTTACAATTTCCAAGGGCTTTTATTAATGGATTCTGACCTACAACCAATTAGAGCAACAATACGTGGGGCAAATCCTGCGGCCATATTGAGTCTTTATGAATATACCTCATCGGCATTCCTATAGGGCCCTCCTCTGTTCTGTCATCGTATTGAAGCCGCCCAATATTAGATCAAGGGTTGTGATTGGCCCGGGCAAGGCCACGACTGCTAGAAGTTAATGCTGTCTGAATGGCAGGGATTAACTGTCACCCTTTGTCATAGTTTAACCTGGCATTTTTTAAGTTACATTTTAAGTTACTTTTTAACTGAAAATGCCTACATTACGCTGAAGTAGCTTGAAACTGTTAACATAAGATATATCATATTTATAGGGATCTCCATGCCCGTGGTCTACACAAGTATTACTCAGAAAATACGAAAGGTTAACATGCTGAACAGTGTTGTTATTGCAGTTTGCACACCTCTTATGAGGCCATGTGCCTGGCTGGATGTTAGGCTAATGTGGATGTGATGGTCTGCAAGTGGCAGTAGAGAGTAGAAGTAGAGATCATATGATCAGAATAACACAAGTTGAAATCGAAACACTGCCCCACTAACTCAGTAGCTCAGTTTACTTTTTTTATGTGCCTAGATTTCTTTTCAAATTTGTCATTTTGTCATGACCCATATCCTTAGGCTCTATATCAATAATCAACCAGTTCCACTGGTTGGCCAATAGGCTGCAGGGTATTATTATGAACATAAATTATTTGAATCAATCAATCTTTCCTTTATTTGGCAACTCACTTTTAATTTATTTTAGTTCTAAGATTATATTTCATTGTTTGTTAAGTTGTAAGACAATATTTATTTGAAATTGTGAAAAGGTGATGTTTGTAGACATTATGCGTGCGTATTGTTACTTACTTGTGACCTTAGCCCACGTTTAGAGAGACTGCATTGTTGTTTTCTACATTGAGCTAAGTGTAGGGGTTTCTTTTTGGTTTAATTGTGATTTGAATAAAGAAACTATTTCTTATTTTATGCAGTGCTTATCATTTTATTCAGCATTTTCTACAACAATGTACTATTATGTAGGATGA
Source organism: Trisopterus minutus (assembly GCA_027122715.1). Classification (NCBI taxonomy): domain Eukaryota; kingdom Metazoa; phylum Chordata; class Actinopteri; order Gadiformes; family Gadidae; genus Trisopterus; species Trisopterus minutus. The sequence continues at coordinate 14,581,070 of JAOPUD010000009.1, forward strand.
CAATGCAAGAAATAGCCAAGCAGCAATTTGCATCAGTCATCTGCCAAGGTTTTGAAAAGGCTTCCTTAACACATCAAAGCAGAAGCAGAACAGGGCCTGCAGTTTAAAGATTAGTTTTACAGTAAAAGCAGAAATTACTAATATGATTAAACAAACATACATACAGATCCACATGCAGACAAAAATACATGACAACATTGCAAGCAAATATACATATAGACAAACATGCAGACAAACGACATTGAATACAAGCAGACGCATAGCAAGCAGCAGCAGCAGAAGGTTAAATGCGGACATGTGTATGTATTCATCATCCATTGTTTAAATGGGTTACTGTAAGATCTGTAAGTGTGTTGATGTCTGATGTGATTTAGCCTTATGTTTCACTCTCCTGAACCTCACAGACAAGGATGACTTGCCTGAAGTCTAGTCGCCTATAGTGCAATCTCCTCTTGGTTCTTCTCTTGATAACCTGGTTCTTCTCTTGATAACCTGGTTCTTCTCTTGATAACCACTACAAGTGGTGTTGGAGCTCAGAAATGTGTTACTTTGTATCCCAAGCATAATTTTGCATATTATATTAGGTCATCCGAACTTCAAATCTGATTTTTTAATTTGGCAGTGATCTTGTGTGTATAGTGGTTTCATCATTATGACAAAACCAGCATTCGTATCAAATTCAAAGTCGAAAAATATCACATTTTCTTGAGAAAGTTGGTGTAGGTGAATTGGCTAGCTGGCAAGGAGGCGACGTAAGTGGTGGTTATAATCAAAGTTACCTGAAGGTTTCAAGTCATTCAAAATGAATCACCCAATCATACCTTTTAATCCTGATTTTAGAGAGGTGTGGAGGAGTTTATATCTACTGCGTGCGGGTTGGGGGGGGGTCTCTCTTCCATTCTCTCAGCGAGATGGAAGAGAGCGCTCTGTGAGGTGACCTGAATGCATTAGTCAGAGCGCCTTCGTTCAATAGAGTCGATGGGGGGGGGGGGGGGCTCATTGTCAACGGCACTGAATTATTGCATTTTCTCTGCGGCAATTGGGATTGAATAAATCACACATACTAGAAAAACGTATCTCATCAGACGTTTTACACAAGTTCAGATGCAAGGGCTGCGTTGGTGTTAAAGCTAAACAGTGCACGGAGAGACACATTAGCCTCCAGCCACACTCTGCATGACTGCGTGCCGACATGACATTCTGTTCCATTATTATGATAGATGGATTATTATTTAACTATCTTCACATTGAAATAAATAGGGGGCCGTCTTCAAAGAGATGATGAGTGGTGAATGCATGTCCTTTGTAGTAGTAGTAGTTCATGTGAGTGTCATCCGTAGTTGAACAAAATAGAACGAGGTCACTCTTGTTTGACGTCTTTCATATGCAACGATTTCCGAGTTAGCCATTACTGTGTCCGTGATCATCTGCAAACTTATCAACGAATGGGGGGGGGGGGGCACAGTTGATTTTCCGTTAAATATTTCCCACATAATCTGTAAAAGACTTGAATATGAAATGACAAGTGAGTGCCTTATCCAAAGTCAAAACCAAGCGGCACTATAAGATGCTCCAAGATAACATGAAGGAGGTCAAAGCCCCTCTTTACCTTCGCTTGTGTGTGTGTGTGTGTCTCTCTCTCTCTCTCTCTCTCTCTCTCTCTCTCTCTCTCTCTCTCTC
>JAOPUD010000009.1:14708217-14721359 GCA_027122715.1 Trisopterus minutus
ATCTGTGTTTGCGCTCGTGCATGATTGCGCGTTCAGGTACTTGGAATGGGTGGAGTCAGAGTCAGCGTTGAAGGAGATAAGAGGGGGTAGGACCATTTGAGTTGTGTTTTTTCAAAATCTGCTGGCGTTTCGCAAATCGCGTACCCAACCTTAAAGACCCCAGAGAAGTTGCTAACATTACGGGTAGCCGGGAGGCACGACTTCTGCACTGTTTCTGTTTCATGCAGGAATACTCCACCCCCAGGCTCAGACTTCGACTTTATAGCTTAGCAGATGTAAAACATGTATTCATACGTCGTATAACAATCTACTATAAAGTAAAGGGAGAATTGGAAAAGGCAAGCTATCACCCCTTTTTTAAAGGAAACCTTGGATGGTCTGATTGACTTCTCCTGTTGTTCACAGGTGGGTTCTGTACGTCCCATGATGTTGAACCAAGGATTGTCTATACAGTCCCAGCAGCCGGGCGGGACGCTTCTGTCCTCGCACCCAACTCTGGGCTTCATCGCCACCGGCAACAAGGTGAGAGAGCTCCACCCCTGTTCTTTACTTTTCTCACTTTCTTTTTAAACGTGGCGAGCAGGACATTTCAGATCAACTGAGAGCATCTCTTCTTCCCCATAATGTTAACAGGATTACGTAGGACTATATTGTAGTGTATAGTATTAGGGCTGGGCGATATGGCTGAAAACTGTATCACGCTATAAGTGTTTCATATCGGTCGATATCGATAATTATTGAGTTTTTATGACCTATTTAAAATAAGGACCAGGATAAAAATATTAATTGTAACATTTTTATTTTAAACTTAACCTTCCCCTGATTGTAGGCATAGGGAAAATGTCAACACAACCATGGAAAACCCTCTTTAATTAATTTTATTCAGGCTTAATAAACATAAGCCTGAATAAAAATTCCACATCACAATGAAAATAATTGTGATTACTGCAAGTTTATTGCAAAAAAGGTGATTGAATGGTGGTGAATAACATTTTTTTAAAATATCTGCAGCATTTTGTAAACATAAAACGAATTAGAAGTAGAGTCAAACTGAGGTACATTTAACATTTGTAATTACTGATAAAGGTGGTCTGCTGCTGCTTTTGTGGTGTTGCATTTGCAGCAACAGTAGTTGGCTGTTGTTGTTGGATGCGGCTGTGCTGTTAAGGGTGAGAGCGGCTAATGTAGTAAAACAAGTTGGTTGTATTACCGGTCTACTTGGGAATGACGATCTTGCATAATTTGCAGACAACATTGGTTTGACTGAAAAAATCTCACATCGTGCTTTTTCTGTTATTTCTCTGTTATGTGCGCAATGGCGCAGCCAAATATGATACTGTTCCATGATTGGCCATTGGCGTGTCGCTCCATACGTTGCTCTCCACTCCATAGGTATCAGAGGATGCGTGCCTTTGTTCGTGCAACCACCCTTGCTACGCAACCTCTGGTTCAAAGCGGCGCAACACTCTTTGCTCCATTAACTTCCAACAAGGAGGATCAAACGCATTTTCTATTGACAGTGAATACGTGTCTATAATACATATCGTTATAGTTTTATCGCCAAGCCCTATATAGTATACTAGTTCTATATAGAGCTGCAGGCATTTTTTTTCCATACTAACACTTATTTAATAGGCATTTTGAAGAGCCCCTTCTCTAATTGCTTTGACAAGATTATAATTTATTTAACACTTTTCAAAAGACATGACTCTGTGCCTGTATTTGGTCCACTCTATATCACGCTGTTTGTAGCCTTTTGTGACTGCCTTTTAAAGAAGTATTACTGACTCATCGCTCCTCCAGATGGGCCCTGGCCAGTCCCTGATGCTGAACCAAGGTCTGTCCTTACAGTCCTCCCAGTCTATGAGGCTGATTCCTACAGGAAACAAGGTGAGCCACGCAACTACCTGCATAACCAAAACTGTGGTCCGATTCGCTATAGATCACCCACATTCAAACTCTTAAGAAACAGACACAGAACCACAGTGCAAACCCAGACTTTCAATGCCCGTTTCCAGGTCAACGGCATGCCCACCTACACCCTCGCCGCCGTGCAGATGGCCGTCCCCATGCAGTCGGCCGTGGCCAAGCCTCCTCCGGTGTTGGTCAACGTTCCTCCACCAGCCCCCGCCGCCGCGCCGCCCGTCACGCAGGCGCCCAACCCCAGCGCGGTGCAGATCAACAGGGCGGCGGTGGCCGCGCCCGCCGCCACGGCACCTGCAGCCCCAGTCCCGATAGCCAGCCCCGGTCCGGTGCCGGCCGTGCGGACGGAGGGGTCCGCCCCCGCCGTCGTCCCACAAGCCAACCCCAGCCTGTCAAGGTTGAGGCCCAATCGGGGCGTCGTGTCGTCCCCCGCAGGCAAAGCGCTGGGGGCAAAGAGTCAGTTTGTGGTAAGGGAATATCATTTTTGTGTTTGCTTTCCTTCCTCAAAGGTCGTCCGACGTTTGTATTGTAGATATTTGATAGGATATTTGATTTAGTCAAGTCAAGGCAAGTCTTTATTGTTGCCAAACGACACAAATGGTCTGGAATTCATTTAGGTGATTTGGCTCACACAGGACAGACAGTATGAGACCATGCTGAAAAAGGGAGACAACAAATCTGACTGGACACACACAAAAGACATAACAATGCAATGCAAGTGTCCCTGTTTTACGGTGGTAATGGGTCACAATCCTCCATTTGCTTTGAATTACACATTGTGCTGGCCCTATTCCAAACCAGGCCAGTAGACTGCTCTGTAAATTGCACGCCAAACTCGGAGGCACCGATGCTTTGCTTGTAAATAGTCTTATTATATATAGTTATGAATAAATACGAAAAGATCCACATAGTTTTTTCATGAACTACAAAAAACTATCTGCATTGAAAATGAGGGTCTCTCTCCACAACCAAACCCTTCCCCCCCCCCTCCCACCGTCTGCCTTCCCCTGGGCGTGCTGCAGACGTGGAGCTCGGCCGGCGTCCTGGAGTGCAAGCGCTGTCAGAGCGTCTTCAACGACCAGGGGCTGTATCCGCACCTCCTCCACGGCATGAAGTGCCTCCTGTGCCCCCTGGTCTTCTACACCCTCCGCCAGCTGGTGAGCCACTGCGACGAGGCCCACAGCCTGGCCGGGGCCGTCAACCGCAACGAGCTGTGGAAGAACCACCAGCTGCTGGTCACCAAGGGCAGCCGGCTGCTCTCCCCGACGCCCATCGCCAGCCTCAAGGTCCCCAAGGACTCGCTGGGCTGCCCGGAGCTGCACCTGGCGATGGTGTCCAAGGACACGGACCTGGAGGTGGGTGGTGGTGGTGGTGGTGGTGGTGGTGGTGGTGGTTAAGGGGCGGGAATCTCTTGGCACCTCACGGTTCGATTCCGATTCAGAGGTCTTCGATTCTAAAGCAATTAATTTTGTTTTTATGTACACTTCCATGCGTGATTTTCCAAAATATATACAGCATATACATCTTTGCTGGGATTAGCCGTTACAAGCCGTTTTGAAAATCTGCCTCTTCTGACATCACAAGTGGGCGTGTCCACCTCGATGTGTGACGGATAGATGAGCAACGTTTGCTACAGTCCACTGGGTAGGCTGGTGGACTGATCTATCCAGATGACACATCTAGGTGGACACGCCCACTTGTGATGTCAGAAGAGGCAGATTTTCCTAACGGCAATTCACACTCACACCTGGTGGTATAATATGTCACCCCCTCAGTGACCAGTGACCATGAAGCTCCAACCAGCTCCTTTACTTTGGACAGTGTAACACTTAAATGAGCTAAGAAATGGACAACCGGCTTTCCTGTCTATCTCTAATATAGAATAATATATGTAAAGACTAGAGAACGACAAGTGTTTTTCTACAAATGGCATCTTATTCAAATTGTCCCTCCCCCCCCGCCGACTCTCTCTCTCTCTCTCTCTCTCTTTCTTTCTTTCTTTCTTTCTTTCTTTCTTCCCCCCTACCCAGGTCATGCACCTCCAGCTGACGGAGCTGCAGGCCAAGCCCGAGGCGCGGGGCCAGCCCTCGTGTCCCTTCTGCACGGAGCCGCGGCCCCGGGGCCCCGCCGCCGACGTGCAGCACCTGCGGCAGCGGCACCACGTCATGCACGCCATCCACGCCATCCTCAAGACGCCCGCCTTCAAGTGCGTGTACTGCCTGGGCGTGTACATGGAGCCGTCCAGCGCGCGCACCATCTCCATCCACGTGCAGCGCTGCCGCTGCGCGCCCCGCAGCGCCAAGAGGGCGGAGCGCCTGCTCCACCCGGACCCCCGGACCGCCGACGCAGCCAGGTGGTGGTGCCTTTTGTGTAGTCAGTTTGTGCCGTCAGTCTGAAATTTCATTTTATGCAAAAACGAATAATAGATATCTGGCTGACAGACGTATCACGATAACACTTATGATAACTATTGATGATTGTAGTGACCTGAAAGGTCTATGTATTGCCATGCTGGATTTATGCACTTCTGTTTAACACTTAATATGACCTTCCACTGTTCTTCGTTGATAAATACACACAACAATGTCGACACAACAATGAAAAACACTCAAATATTGTAAATTAGTATGGAACCGTAGCTAGCAGCTAGATTCGGTTGTCCAGTCTCTTATCGATATATATATCGAACAAGTTTTATATTGATATTGTTCAAAAGTCTATCACGATACAATAATTTATTGTTTTTATAGGCCTAAGCTATCTATAATATATCATATAATAACAGCTTATTAGACTCCCTGGATGGCAGCGACATTGCAGAACTGGTCAAAAAAAAATACCATTCTAAAAAAGATGGATAGACCCTCAGTCTGTGACGTAAGCATGGGACCTTTAGGCTGAACGTCCCTTGTTACCGTAGGGAGATGAGGGCTTGTTGACCCATGCCGTCCAACGTGTTGGTACACGATAGCGTTGTGTTTTATATCCATCTCATGGTCTCTTTGCATAAGTTGTATCAATCTGAGCTGAACTCCATTGAGCGCGAGGACCTGACTCCTGTGTCTCCTGCAGCAGGGAGGGGCTGGAGGCCACGCCCGCCCCCAAGCCCTACGTCGACTCCCCGACAGAAATCCCCCCCGGTTTAGATCAGAGACCGCCGTCGGAGAGGAAACTCTTCCTGAACAAATACTTCCTCAAGACGCCCTACCCTACACGCAAGGAAATAGAGGTGTGTGTGTGTGTGTGTGTGTGTGCGTGTGCGTGTGCGTGCGTCACATTGCCTCATTGTTGGTTAATATCAACCGGTTTTGCGTGGACGTCATCCTAATCGTCATGACGACCGTCTCTGGGTCCCCCCCCCCCCTCCCCCCTGTTAGTTCCTGGTCTGCCGGCTGAAGCTGAGCCAGCCCGAGGTGACGTCCATCTTCAGCTCCAAGAGGAGGCGGTGCCGGGAGGACTGCCGCCGGCGGAGGCTCCGCGTGCTGCTGGGCTTCGACAGCTCCTACCTCAAGGCGGTCAAACACAACCTGGTCATACCGCAGGGTCACAGCAGCCACGGTACGGCCGCCGCGCTTCATCAGAGGACCCAGCGTCCACGGCTTCTGCTTCACGGCCAGGGGGTTGGGTTAACGGTCTGGGTTGTTTCTTAGCACTCCGCCGCTGGCCTGATGATGAATCCACTCTAGTCTGTTGATAGGGCCGGGCAAGTTAACTTGTTAGTTACCCGTTAACACGCTTAATTCCTCCCCCTCTCTCCACCAGGTCTAGGTCCAGAGGTGAGCAAGGACACTCAGACGCCGACGCTGGTGGAATGCATGCAGGAGCCCCCGGACCCCGTTGAGATCGTGGGGCCCTTCGGGGACCACCCCTACGCCGAACCCCTGAACCAGCCTGGCCCGCTCCAATGCAAGAAAGACGAGCCTGACAGAACTGAGTTGGGGGACGGCCCCGCGGGGCCCGTTCAGCCGCCCGATAAGGAAGGACTCTAATCCATTCATACTAGATGCACACATGTCTCACTGTCTTCAGGCCAAGGTACTTTTATATCGAAACCTCACTTGAAGCCAAAACGGTACTCGGAATGGAAGTCAGAACGGACAGCACTAAGCCTGCTGAAAACCAAGCGCTTCAGTTTTTGTTTCTGCGTGATTGAATCGTTGTACATTTGCGGTGCGGAGAAAGCGAGTGGGGGCAGTAGGTTTGTGGTTCACTGCCACGTTTTTTCTCTTGTTGGGTGATTGGGATGGGATTACGTGAAAAGGTGTGTTGATAAAACGCATTGAGCCAACATGGGGAGGATGTGGGGCACATGTAAATGTATGTACGGCAGCAGTGTCTGTTCAACAGGATGGTTACTACACAGAAGCCCTCACCCAGGTTTCACTAGTGAACCACACCAAATGGGTACCTATTTTTTGTTTTGTTTTCAGGATGGTTTCTGCGGAATGCATGTTGAGGCTTGTTTGTTGGAGCTATGGTGTGTGCCACATCCCATAATATGTTCAGCATCCAAATAATCTAGTTATTAAAAACACAACTAAAATGAAGAACGCAAATGTCCTTAAAAATATATAAAGCATCCACGTGCCCACATGTTTTATTTTGGATATTAAGTATTTAATAACTTTGTACCTCCCCATAATTTTGTCCATTAATTATGTTGGTTATTTATCTCCTCAAAATATATATTGAATATACACCATTCCATTTTACATGGGGTAAAGGATGATGAGGGAATTGTAAATGTGCAAAGAAACATTTGAACAAAAATAGTAAACCAAACAAAATAAATATCTTGGGGGAAGGGGAAAGAACCACAGGCAAATCAAAAGGGTGGGGTCAGTCGACCCCGGCAACAATGGACGTGGGCCGTGTTGGCTTCGGTCACGTGTCTATGAGTCGTAAGACGGGCATTGTTCTAGAACAGTAGGACACAACTTTTGGATGGTTTTAATTGGGGGTGTGGCCGGTAATAACGGACACTGATTGGTCGATGCACAAGTAGGACAGTTTAAACAGTGATGCTGGATTATCCTATTTGACGGTGGAACATAAATACTGCATAGTTTAACCTCACCTAGCAGGGAAGGGTTGCTCAATAAACTAACTAAAATAAATAAAGATAACAAAGATAACAAAAGTACAATGAGGAAATGAATCTTAGGGAAGAATACTGTCCAAATTCACAGTAAAAACCACCCACATTGCCTTCCTGATCGTAGCGCTGTACCTACAGTTTATCTCGGCCCTTGAATTATTTACACCTTTTTCTTGTTTGTCTCTTCACACTGTGGAAGCAAGCGGGACTAGATCGAACTCAACGGTGATAAACCGACACTACCAGTACATCCAGTCATTTGTGCTATAGGACGCTGGCTTCTTTTAAAGTTCTTAAACCACCAGGGCAGTCTACACTCCGCACTTTTCTGCTGTAGGCTCAACACTTCAGGCTGTTGGTTGTATCTGGATTTCTGAAATGAAACGCATGGTGTAGTCTTTTAACGGGGCTGTGGGGTGTCTGTTTTTAAGGATGTGCTCTATTCTCTTGTTGCACTTGTCCGTTTGTGTTTCATGCCCTCTCCCTTTGATCACATCAAAATCTGCAGGACTCAAAGGGTACTACATTGCACATCACAACCAACGATCAGTCTCACTGTAGAAACAACCAACAAAACATATTATATAATTGCTGTCAAATACAGCTGGATATTTTTTTTTACTTTGAACAATAAAACTATTTGACATTTTCACAATGAGTATCTTTTTCACCATCTTTCTTTATGGTCCTATTTAGAATACATGATAATGTTATTGCCTGAGTCTGTACGATGTTTTTTTTCAAAATGAATCGTGTAACACTCACTTAAAAGGCTGTTTTCTGTTAATTGAACATCCAGGAGTGCAACCTTTAAAGGACCTCCTAACACCCTGTCTGAGCTACTCCCCACCCACTATTCTGATATAAAAAGCAGTGCCATCCATTTGCCCCATCCTCACGCTTTGACTAAAGTACAAAACACTTACAAGTTATAAGAATAATATGAATATATATTTTGCCAATGAGACCAAAATTCTTGCTAGGCCAAGGTAAGCCTGTGCATTAAAGTGTGATAATGCGACACGCATCGCAACTATTCCTACTCCTCAAACTGGAATAAGAACCAATAATACCTGAATTATAACCGCAATATTGACCCCATGACCATAATGTACAATAATCATTGTTTATTTTACCATAAGGCAAATGCATTCAAACATACTATTTCAGTTCATTTTTTAACCATCACTCATACAACTTGGAACGTCATTGAGCTGAGATTCGTCTGTTATGAGCTCTTCTTTTCCTCCAGGGAAGAGAGTTCTCGTAGATCAGCTTCCTCCTCCCTGAAAGCACTGCCGTCCTCTGGCTCCTCCCCTTTTAGTTTCTGACCCCGCCCTCGGGGTGTGGCCATGTCTTGTTGAGCCAGTAGAAAGTCCCGGGGTGAGATGTCATCGTCTCGCGGCCTCGCCTTCCTCTTCCTCTTCTTGATGATTTGTTGTCTCTTGTGCTCCTCGATAGCCAACAGCTGCTCCTGAGGACACAAACCAAAAGACACAGTACAGTGCTCATCCATGCTGCAGAGTAAACACAGCACTTGATCAAAGTACCGTTAAGTGTTGGCCACATTTTAATCATTCATTGTAAAGAACAACAACAGTGTCTTGTGCATTTGCTGACCTACAGCTATGCCAGGCTGACATTCTGAGTGCCGTGCATATAACAATTATTTGGTTCATTCACATCTGTCTACAAAAGCGAGGCAAACCTGTTACTTTAATTAAACCATTACAGAGCAACAGCACAGACTTATTTAAGAGCAACAATTTAAACAACGTGTGTATTTGCTGTAGTGGATGCTCCAATAGCCCGGAGATCCTGTATTTTCCCCCTACCTGCTGAAGTTCGTGGGACTGGCTGTGCGCTGCCGTTTTGGACTGCTGGCACCAGTCTGTGATCTGCTTGTTGAGCAGCCCGTGGTCGATGCCGTACAGCGTCGGCTGGGCCGAGCGTGAGACCGGACCCACTTCATCTGCAGCCGTTATCCTGCATGGGTCACAAAGGGAGAACCATGGGTTAGTAGTGCAGGCACAAGAATGGTTCATCACAAAAGAGGAACTACACACTAATATTACGACAGTTAGCTGCCATCTTCAAGGTTGAAAACTGAATTGATTAGAAATTATTTCTAGTGTTTTCTAGTGATGAACATCAGGCTGTCCTGATCAATAATATAATTTTTTCGAGGGTTATCCTTAACAAACAGAGGTGAATGCCTTTAACAGAAGGATTACCACAGACTGAAAGTTACATGTAATATGTTAGTCACATGTAAAGCACCTGTCCTCTGGGTGATCAGGACCAAAGTCAGCCTGTTGGAGCAGCATATCCACCTGACGACACACAGACATGACTTGATTACACACCCATGAATATCCTATCTATATTCAACCCAATGGGGCCAACACTACACAATAGAAAACATAACAGCGGTCTGGAGCATTATTCTACATAAATAATGACTGGTCTTTAAACTAAGTAGAGGCATTGAACACTAACTCATGCAGTGTTGGATGTGATTATTGCTTGGGATTTACTCAGTAATTTGGTTGGGTAAGTGATCGGTCAATGGGGAGAAAATCAATGCCTATTGGATGTAAACAGTAGTTAGTCTCGTTTTGACTTTGTGTGCATTAATGATTTGCCGTTATACATGGAAGGCCAACCATCTACAAACTAAATGTATTATACAGTGATAATTCCTCTTATTAGCTAATCAATACACAATAATGCAATCAGTCTGAGATTAATAAATAAAAAACACATTGTGGCAAAAGTACCTCATCAAGGGCAGCAAGCTGTTTGTCCCTGAGAAACACAATAGGAGGTACGCCACCCATAATTTGCTGGGACATGATTAGATACCTAGACAGATGAATACAGATTCATGAGCAACATACATATAGGTATAAATAATTAAACAGCAATCCCCAAAACAGGGATAGTGCGGTAAAATCAGGTATATCTGACGTGGATCATACCCAACCTGTGACCCGCCAGCCTCGGGGTGCTCCGTGCTTCCTCACCTGATTGGGGCTGCGTTCTTCTCCAACATTCTCTGGATCAGCTCGTCTCTCTGGGCGTCTCGGCTGGTTCTCCAGAACACGCGACAGCTGGAGAAGTCTCGCGCCAGCGAAACCTACGACCAAAACAACATTAGCTCCAAACAGAGAAGAAAACATACTGACTTCTAGACATCTATGGGTTGTTGTTTTTTGACAGTTAACAAAAAAGAAAGTATTTCCCTAAGATAGACCCGACTTGTGTCGAGTTATGGTTACCTTTAAGCAGAGGATATATTACATAGACAGGTCCATGAGATATATATATATATATATATATTTACCTTGGTTATTTCTGGGTTGAAGCTATGCAGTTCACTGTTTAGCTGAGAAAAGGAAGAAATGTATACAGAAAATGAATAATGAAGTTGATGGTTGATGATGAATTGCTCTCATTTAATCTAAATAGTATGGTCAGACACAATGTCAATTGTATATGGTCCCAATATGTCATACAAACCTTATCATCACCATCAGTAGCAGTAGCCAATGTGAAATGTAGATATCCATTGACATTACTTGAAAATATTTGTATGGGACTGAAAAATCCTAAATGAGTGGTGTTTGATTGACACAACAGGAATTGAACTCAACCAAAGGGACGGGTTTCAAGAGTGACGGTTTCTAATGGATGAATGCATTAGCGCTACCTCTGCTGATGTGAGCAGCTCCGTCACAGCCTTATACAGGATCGTGTTGAGGATCTTGCAGCGATGGCTGTCCTCGTGGTCCTTCCTCCGGGGCAGGTTCAGAGGGGAAGGTGTCTACAGGGAAGGGAAGACATTTCATCTTCTCATGTCCAATCCATATCGTCAGCTAATGGAGGCTTTAGCTCAGTTGAATGAGGACCTGCTGTTTAAATTGCAAATACATCATATCATCCTTTTTCTTAAACAATTGTTGTATGTACCGTATATGAGCAATGTATGAAGTTAATTTCCATTTAGGACCTTTTGAGAACTTTAACAAAGAGCTATGTGGTGACTTGGCCAGGAATAACCTACCTATATGTATATGTATGAATGTAGTCAAGGATGTAAGAAAATTAAGTAGACACCAATTTTTTAAATACAATAAATACAATTTCACCTTGCGTTCAATGCATCACTAGGCATTGAACAACATGAGACAACATCACTAATTTGTTGTCTCAAGTTCAAGACACGTTCCACCTCAGTGGAATATAACGAAACTTAATATATTCATAAATACAGAACAGCTCAACTCTGAATAAAGTGCATTATGGATCCTCCCTGTATTGTGAGAAAGCCAGATTCTTGCCATTATAAAATCTTGCCATTATAAAATCTTGCAAAACTAAAACTACTAGACGATATAATGGAAACAAACAACACTTGGGATAGTGGCTGTGTATGTTGGTTTATACTAGAGTTAGGATTGTTCTGGGTGTTGTGTTGGGACTGACCGGTGGTGGAGTCTCATACCAGGTCTTCTTCCTTTCAGATAGAGCACACATTTAGTTAGGACATATTTATCCGTATATACACACACATGGGCTGGCACATTGTACCTCATATTACCCTCATATATGTAGGTGGACAATGTATTACTAAATGTGCAGCATATTTATTAACTATTCCAATTAACAGTAACACTCTTGAATTGCAGTCTAGGTTATATTTGTTCTAATATACAATGCATGTGCTAGATTTGTTAAATCCAAACATATACCTGATGTACCTAATAATAAGTAAAAGGGTCGGTCTACTGAAACGTTGCAGTAAAACGGAATAACACATTATTTACAATAACTGAATAAACTTTCCTTAAAACCTACTTGGACTTGTTCATGAGCTTTTTAAGCACGTTTTTGTGTTGGCAGACGGCTGTGGTGTGGAGGGTTCGTGGATGAGAGGCGGTGATGGTAGAAGAGCTGCTGGTGCCGCCGGCTGCCTCCCCCCATCGCCCTGCCCAGCCGACACTAACCCGGGGGTACCGCCGGCTGACCAGTGCACAGCATAGGACACTGGACCGAACAATCATAGTCTTCAGTAGGATCACACAACGCAAAGGTCAAATCATAAAGTCGGTTCGGCTCGCGACTGCGCTCATCTTCTAGTGATGTCTATCTGTACAAAACAAAGCAATCGACGTGGAATCATCGAGCCGCCTGACAGTCGAAAGCTTGCGTAATATCGCGGGGGTTGGTGAATTTAACGAATAGGTAGATGAGCGCTGCAAGAAGCGCTCAACTACTGTTATTTTTAAGCTTTATTGTTTCTTCGCTTTAAAAATTTAATATTTTTTCGACCATTCAGATCGCTCGAAAAATATATTTTCCTTCGACCAATCAGACATTATTATGATTATTATTATTATTATTATTATTATTTAAAAAAACAACATAAAATTGTTGAGACATGCAAAATGTTTGACCGCTAATTTCATTAAGTAATTATGTGCAGTATAGATATTAATGAATGCGTTTTTATTCAAAAAATATATCACATGTTGATAAATACATGACATTCCACATGATTATCATACAAGCTGTGTTCATGGCAACAATGTTATATCGCAAAAATTCTTGCCCGCCCAATAAACAAAAACGGGTAAGTGCATTGTTGACTTTTGCATGGCATTGGATCGCAGCCCAACAAAACCAGTATTTACATGGCTGGGCATTCTCCTCCTACGCATATGGCACTAATCGATCTCCACGGTCTGCTCCTGCACGTAGACGATGTAGTGGTGGGTGCTGTCCCCCTGGGAGGTGAAGACGGCCAGGGCGTCCAGACCCTCCGTCTCCTCCACCACCATCAGCTGGTTGCTGTTGGGGTCTCCCTCGCCCTCCAGCATCAGCTGGTTCATGGGCCCTCTGCCCTCCGGCTCATCTGCCACCTGCAACCATGACATTCATGTACTCACGCTCATGTATTCATGGTCGGAAGTCACTGCTGTGTTTCTTCTGAATGTAAAGGCTTTTCAAAAGGGGTTTGGCACACACATATATATATATATACATATATATATATATATATATATATATATATATATATATCTATCTATCACTCTATCTATCTGTCTCTATAAGCCGA
>JAOPUD010000009.1:14724711-14742390 GCA_027122715.1 Trisopterus minutus
TGTGTGTGTGTGTGTGTGTGTGTGTGTGTGTGTGTGTGTGTGTGTGTGTGTGTGTGTGTGTGTGTGTTTGTGTATGTTTATGTGTATTACGTTTAATGTGTGTGTTTGAGTGCATGTGTACTGTATGTGAGTTTGTTTGTGTCATATTTTATTTTGTTTATTCTGAATCAGCAATGTTTCATTGTTCAGTGTGAAACCTGCTATTTTCCCTCCATATATATACATTCCACTTATAGCGCCAGAGTCCAGAGCTCAGTGGAAGACAAGAGAAGGTCCATTTTGATAGAGTTCTGATCAAAGAGCGGACCCCCCCATGCATACAGCCACGTTCTGTTAATCACTTCTTTATCACGGTGGGCAGCAGGCTCCCCTCTAGCATTCTCCACCACCGTGTGTTTGTTGTTGTGTCATCATGACTACACTGTATGTCCCTCGGTCCAGAACCTCTGTTCTGGTTGGTTCCCCACAGTCAGGTGATCTGGACTCAATTCTCTGACCAGGACAAAGGGAGATAGACAAAACAACATCTGACCTGGTATAACCTCACTCGTTCTAGGAGACATGTCCGTTTATTTGTATTTCTATTTGACTCCTCACCGTCATGTCTTCCTTAGTGTCAGTGAAGCCACACATTAGAGAGGACGGTGTTGTCCTTTGCCCGGGCCGTCCCTCATACACAACCGTTTCTGCGTTGGACAACACCAGCCAATGGTCCACACTAGGTAGCAATTACTTGAAAACCATGCCCACCAATAACCATGTTTTTGAGGGCTTTGTTAGCTACCTGCAGCCACTAAGGCCTTATTCACCAAGTGGGCATCTTGGTTTCACCTTTGTTCTAAATGCCAAGTAAATAACTAATCTGTAATTAACTTGGTAGTATTTAATTAATGGTTATCAAAGTGTGCTTTAAGCATCTGAAATTTATTTTCCATCAAATCAGTCTTTAGTCTATTGATTTCCTTCTTTACCTTCATGCCAATTGAATAGCTGGAGGCTATTATCCCTCCTGGCTACGTAGCTTAGTGGGTGACCAGGCCAGGACACTCACATCAGAGCCGGCTTTCCAACACTGAGTTTATGAGCTGACTTTGAGATGCATATTAATCAACTTTTTGAAATTGTTCTGATGTTTAGTAGGTTTGTACATCCCTCTGTGATTGGATTGCAAAATTCTTTATGAGAAATTATTTAATTTATGAGAATAAACTGAAAAACCCTTTGAATTAAAAAAATGTAAGGTTGGCTCTTAACAGGGGACTTAAATATAAATGGGGAAAATGTATTGTAGCATAATCTAGACTAAAACAAACAGATTCCATGCAAATAAACTTGAATATCTATGTAATTCCTCAATCACGCTAGCACACTGGTTACTGCAGCGCTATTGAGACCACAACCCCTACATGCACTGTGCATGCCTCCATCACAAGTGCACTGATGACTTCTAGAACCCTGGACCACACTTTTGAGCCCAGAGCATAACTCATTAACTCAAAATTCATGTTTTTGTTCTCCAATGAAAGAATAAAATAATTAGAACTTGATAAAGTTCTACTTACAAATAAATCATTTATCCCTCAATTCCCAGTTAATTCCAATTAATACCCATAATTTTGAGATATTGAATATTTCCAAAATTCCTGAGCATAACTTATGATGGAAATTTACTGGAAAGTTTCCTGAAATTGACCGGAAATGTTCCACTCCTTTGCAACCCTTGTGATGTGTAATGTATGTTTATGGAGTTTAGATCCTGTTGTCCATCACTTTAAATACCATCTCAACTACATCTGTAGCTGGCATCTCCTCACATGCAGGCTACAACCCAGTGATTTGATCCTGCATAGAATTCTTGAACTTGGCCTGCATCCTATCCAGTGATATGAAATCATCTATCATCACAATCACACCTTTTTTTTCATTAATACGCAAAATCAGATGTAATTATCCCTTGTGCCAAAATCCAAGGAAAACACATATTCAGAAACCCCTGCCCAAACCAACCTTATAAGCTCGCTGGCCACTAAGCTACCAACCAATGGTGAAAAACACAAGAGAAATGGCCCAACTAACAGCAGTATGCAGTATGCAGCATTTTATTGGGGTTATCAAGTGGGTACCCTCTTTCACCGATGTTTCGTTAAGTTAGGTCCATGACACCTCCTGAGGGCTTATCAATGAAACCAGCGTCCTAGAGTCACTTAATGCATCTAAATACTCTCTTTACTGGATCGTACCCCTAGCCCTACCCCTAACCCTGATTTAACAAACACGTTAGCAGTCAGCTGGCCTACCTTAGCTTGCACCCCAGGAAGTATGTTTTCTCCTTACCCACAGCCATTCACTTGCTCGTTCTGCTGCCAAGGACATGTTACTAACTGTACTAACATGTTACTAACTTTACTAACATGTTACTAACCGTCTGCCTTAGACTTCGTCCACAAATGCCCAGTTCAGACAGCAAGCTAGTAGCAGATCCAGCCACGAACCCCGCGCACTGATTTCAACAGGCCTTAGTCGCGTTCCCAGCCTCGCTGTGCTGCCGCTCCAGACATTTAAGCATACTTTGCTTTCTGAAGCTCATCGGCTTCTTCAACTCTGTCTTCCCAAGTAACTGTAAGTTCAATGAAATAAACAATCTTCTCCAAGTCCGACCACAATAGCCTATCCGGTCTTAGCCTAGTGCTAACAATGTGTGGAGGCACAACAATCTGCTGAATAAGATCCGCCTTCATTTCCCAGGCTCCTCCATTACTTAGCTGCCTGGCTCGATGCCTGCCTCTAAATGGTCTAGCTTTTTCCCCCTGACGCACAAAGTTAATTTGCCTACCCTCTTTACTAGGGTAGGTTGATGAATGAACTTCTCTCAGCCTCTGCCAAACATCTCAATACCTGGTTATGACGCCACGTATACCGCCCCTGGGAGAAACTTACCTTGCATCCTTAGACGAAATGGCGGAGGCAGCCTCCGCCATTTCGTCTAAGGATGCAAGGTAAGTCTCTCCCAGGGACTTACACCGGAACATAGTGTGCATGCTTCATACTCACCAAACATTGATTTAAGTTCTGGGGAGATGGGAGCACATCATATGTAGCACCTATCATGAATCTGATCCTGCTAGCCTCCATGCTCCATAGATCTCTCCATTTTATCTTCTTCTTCTCCACCCCCTCCCAGTTCACCCACTGCCCTTGTTTTGCCTGTGACACTGCCTTACTACATCTTACAGTCTCCTCCTGTCTATGTATTTCATCCACTACCATTTTCCTCTTTTCTCCTGCAGAAGCCTTACCCCACGAGGGTTTACCTCCGTCCCTCCCTAACTTACTTCCTCCCTCCCTAACTTAAGCTTACCTGGCAGCCCTGACTTATCTATTTGTGCAATACCTTTTTTCCTGTCTCAATTCTTCAACCTGTTACTTATCACTAAGGCTTGCATCATACTACCTTCCCAGACTCTACACTGGCTTCTCCAGAACTGTAGGATTATCCAGAACTGTAGGCATAATCTCTTCATTTATAGCAAACTTCTTATCTACTACCTTCCCTTTAACGATTGAGAGACTCCTAGACTTACTTGGCATCACCTTCATTCTAGCCCATTGCAGATTGCTGTTTAACTTATCCAGCAACCTGCTTGTGCATTGTCCATAAAGGCCCTAATTGGGGGAAGGCGTGGCCCTCCCTGCAACTTCTCCTCACCCACTACCCACTTAGAGGCCCTAATAATAACCTCCATCACCATAGTGAAAGCGAGAGCGGAGATTGTACATGCCGCCATTATTCCTATCGCGAGCTGTTGCCACCCTGTGGTGTACTCTGTCGTAGTAAAACAGAGTTGAATATCCATAAAATATGCTTTAACTAGGTTTTTATTGCTACCTGGGATTCTAAAGTAATCAAAGGCCTCCCATAACAGGCTATGTGGTACTGACCCGAAGGCATTAGCCAGATCCAAAAATACAACATGCAGGTCTCTCCTCTCGATTTGGTGCCAAATCATGCAGGTATGCTCTAAGCACCCGGAGAAACCAGGGGTTCCAGCTTTTTGAACCGTGGTATCAATTATTCTATTCTTTTCAAGATAACTTGTCAATCTCCGAGCCACAACACTGAAGAAGACCTTCCCTTCAACATTCAGTACTGGATGAATTGGTCTAAACTGATTAATCTCCACTGAGTCCCTCTCTTTGAGAATAAATATTCCCCCAGCCCTACGCCATGCCTTGGGAATACTCTTTATACCTTGCCAGCTGCCCTATTCACAGCAGTCACTAGCCTAAGCTAGCTTCAGTATTTCATTAATACACAGGATCAGATGATATAATCCCTTGTGCCAAAATCCCAGGAAAACACATATTCAGAAGCCCCTGCCCAAACCAACCTTAAAAGCATGCTGGCCACTAAGCTAACAACCAATGATGAAAAACACACAAGACAAGTGGCCCAACTAACAGCAGTTTGCAGTGCGCAGCATTTCATTGGGCACCCTCTTTCACCGATGTTTTATTAAGTTAGGCCCATGACACCTCCTGAGGGCTTAACAATTAAACCAGCTGATAACACTTTTCAGTTCCTTCGTTACCCATGTTTTGTAATTAGGAAAAATTACCACCTTTTTAGATGGAATTACACAATTCCATCTCATCAACACAATATTTTACATAGGCAGACACTGTATACATGAGTCCATCCATTAATGTCTCTACAAGTATCATGAAAACAATTCCAGTCCGTACATTCCAGACACCCCAGTAGAGTGGAAATGCTGTCATCTTGTCCAGAGTTTTATGGTTTTCTCCTCACGCTCAAGGCGTCTAAAAGCAGGCTTATACACAGGCATCAGATAGGCATCAGATAGACAGATTGATAGATTGTGGTAAGAGGGACCAAAGGGCGGCATGGCCATGGATCTATAGACCCCATTCACTGAGCCATAGCATAGATCTATGGTGGTGTTCCTCTGCGTTGTAGAGCAAGTTATATACTGTTCATATGATGCTAAGTTCTTGTCTAAGATGCAGTGATTAAAATCTCCCATAAAAACTTGGGAGCCTCTGGGCAAATAGAATCTGGTCTAGGGGTGATGTCAGCCATCACTTGCGCCGCGATTGAACCCTTGAGGTAAATAGAACGGCCGGAGAGACAAAGTCAACAGGTTGATGTCCGAAGTGCATATTCTTTCTCTCACTATGACACTATTACATTACATTACTTTTATTCACATACAGGCACACTCCTCCTCCCTAACTTTTCCCAGTTGTCTTTGGATCTCGATCCAGGCTTACCCAACTTACCCAACTACTCCGTACTCCGAACCGTGCCAGGTGGAGAGTTCCAGCAGTAGCGTTATCACAATAAATATTGCGTACAGTTGATTGAAAGTCCTTAGAAGCCGCATCACTGAGTCACTGGTGCTTTCACTCACGCATAAACATTAACATCCACAGCAGACACTCAGTGAACCGATAAGAAAGCAAAAACAAACAAATGGACGGGCAGGCTGCTGGAGCGCCCCGGATGTTCACATCAGGCCCCGTGAGGGCCTAAGGGCTAGGGGCCGGGCCAAGGGGCTCATCGCAGAAACCTAACCCACGGGCTTCAGTGCCATTCCACCTCCAGGTCTACTCCATGAAAGCTAGTTCCCTTTCACAAGGGTCAGTCATCCCACTGCTGCTGAAGCCAACATTTTATTTAAAAAAAAAGGTAATTGTTTCACATAACATGTAATGACAAAAGAAAATGACAATGTAAAAGAATGAGCCTGATAAATTGATTTGAATGATGTCTACAATACTTACAACCAATGAAAGGCTGGATATAGTCATAACAGTTAAAATATAATAAATTAAAATATATATACAGTACATATATGAAGGCGTTCCCTGCTTTGTTTTTAATGAAGGTATTATAGTATAGTTTTATAGTAGGTATTATAGTAGCAGTAACAGTCCAGCACTTGGTTAAAACCTGTTCTACCAATCACAAATTTAGGGCGCACTCACACTAGATAAAGTTGCCCTGTACCGTACTCAAGTATCCCCCCCCACTGTGCCGCTGGCCTCTCAACTGGGCCTGAGTACGGTCGCCTCTTGTCTCTTGTCATCCAGCTCAGGTGTCAGCTCATTAGCATCCGCACTGAGGCCATGGAATTTAAACGCTAGGCCATCTGTACCGTTCCCAAGTATGTTTGCCCCCTAAAGTCTAGATAGTTTGGCTAGTGTGAGCACGCCATCCATACTCAAGTACAAACTCTGATTAGAATTTATCTGATTGACCGTAATAGAGCACACCCATTTACTAATTTAAAGATAAATGAATTAGCCTGCTTTTATAACAAACCATTGTGTACTAATTATAACGCAGTATGATGATGATGATAGCTGAGCTGCCATACAGTACATTGTCTTGTTTTTGTCATATACTAGGTTCCGCTGGCTAGGAAATAGGCACATATACTAAGATGCGCAAGACAGAACAGCACTTCCCTGTGTGCCGAGTCAATGACACCCTCATGTGAGAGGTTATTCTTCATTCTCAGTCTGTATTGACTATTTCTGGGGGACGTCATTAGCTTAGGAGGTAGAGCGGGTTGGCCGGTAACCGAAAGGTTGCTGGTTCGATGCCCGGCTCCTCCTTGAGTGTCGTGGTGTCCCTGAGCAAAACGCCTCACCCTAATTGCTACTGACCAGCTGGCTGTTGCCCTGCGTGGTTGACTCCGCCGTCGGTGGGTGAATGTGTGCATGAATATGTGCATGAATGGGTGAATTTCAACACTGTAAAGGGCTTTGGATAAAAGCGCTGTATAAATGAGGACAGTTTACCATTCTGTTTGTTTTCATTGAGTGAAATTATCCTGGCAAGCTGCATATTTATAGGAATAAGGAATCGAGAAACAAATTAATTATTGCTTAATTTCGAATGGAAAATGGAATCTACCTGAATTATCTAAATTATCACTTGCATTATTGAGCATGTGAGATGACGGAGAAGTCCAGTCATCTGTTTAATGGTGTGTGTGTGTGTGTGTGTGTCCAAGGCCAGGTTACTGTGGCCCACGGCAGCAGCTAGACCCGCCATTATGGTCGCAAATTATAGGGTGGGGCCCGTTCTACCCATATTGAACAATTTTATATGAATAAGGGCATTCAACTCTTCTAAAATGTTTGGAGGCTCTTGCCCAACCAAAATCAATGGAATTTGTGTGATCTAGTCTAGTATCTAGTACACTTGGGAATGAGCTAAAGACATGTGGTCTATTTTAAATGAAAGAGGGCCTAAAGGACTTACAAGGAGGAGGCAGTGTCCCATTACTGGTGGGCTGGAGATGGAAATTTGTGCCTTAAGGTGTGTAGACCCAGCTTGTCTTTGGATACATTTTTCAAGTCAGGGATCCAAAGGAGCCGGCACCTTGTTACCAAGTTAATGTGTATTTCCCTGATCATTTTTTGTCATTATGAAAGAGGCCTGATGCATGTTAGCTGGGTAGGGTTTAGTTCTGGGAAGACCTTCAAAATCTTGCAAGCGAGCCGCTGGGCGAAGCGCCAGGAGAAGCAGAGGGTGGGGGTGCTTGTGGGCAGTAGGAATACCCTATACATAAAACTATTCTTTTTTTGGGGGCATCAGAAAGTGGTTTGAGTTCCAGGGCTGAGAAAGACTGTTAAAGGTAACATTGTTAACACTATGCGACATTAGAGAAATACAAAACTGTAATAATGAGCCTTTGAAATAATACATTTACAAGCTCACGCATGAAGCGAGCCGCCTGTTAAAGGCTAAGCAGTATTGGTTCTGAATGTGTCGGAACAACCAGCAAGGAGACTGAACATTTTGTACATTTATTTCCAAAATGGAGCCTTCTGTAGCCAGCAGCATGGATATATCCTGCTTTTCCCGTTTCTTCTTTGGTGCGGACCGGGCTGAATTTCCTCTGTGCTGCTGATCCTCTGAGCAGCTTCAGCTGCAGATAAACTCTCAGACTGATCCGACACCGTCTATATCATAATGCGTTTGATTTGATTAGTATGATTTGATACTAGTTTAAAAAGTATATATAGATACTATATATATATAAAAAAATAAAAATATATTTTTTTTTTCGACTAACCGACCAATTGGTTGACTGAGACTCTTCTCATCAGCGGATGTTTGGTCGACGATTAGGGGGCAGCCCTAGAAGCTTGCAATGAACATTTCACTCAGGATGAGGAATGACCTCTCACACATGATAATAAACCTGCCCCCTTAAATCAATGGGCTTGGTGTTTTGCTATTGGCTGTATCACTACCAAATCTGTCCGTGCGCATCTCCCGGAGTGACCTTACTAGCCCCCAGACAGTGATTGAAAAAACAAAAACTAATCAGGTTGATTACAAAACGAACTTATTGATTACAACCAAACTGTATTAATTGTGGGTTTCCTTTAAAAGGCACCTTATAATAGGTGTATATTTCCTAGCCAGCGGAAACTAGTTTACGGCAACTCAGCTGCAACACCTAACGTCATTATGTCAAAGAGTCTACTGTGGGTTGGAGCAGAGCTATTGGTTGGAGTAAGCCGGCTAAATAATTTATCACTAAATGAGTTAATGACTGAGGGGCACTATTAAGGTGATAAATCCTTATCTAGGTTTATGTTAAGTACACTTTACACAGAACTCACAGCATCCTGCTCTAGAATCAATATGTTTGGGGGTTTGGGTGTTGTTCAGAAAATTGTGTTCATGTTCAAATACAGGATACAGGACCTAACATTACCCGATCTCATCTACTATCAGAGCATGAGATGTGATTTAAACCCACTAAACCCATTAAACCCAACAGCGGCCAACAGGAGCTCTGGAAAGAACGACAGGAGTCGGTTCAGTTTACCAGTTTATGCAAGTTATGTATATTTGAACTTGGACCTCAATAAGCACACAGGGGCATGAATGTGTTTTGCACCATATTTAACGTAGCAAGAATGTATATGTATATAACGTATACATTTCTAAATTTGTGATTTGTAGAATAATTTACTAATCTGCAATGACATTTTTTTGAATAATTTGTTGTTCGTGGGAGAAAAGCACATGTCTACAAGTTTGCAACTCCTCATTTCATGATTCGTTTGAATGAATCAGTTCGCTAAGAAGAGTCGTTTGTTCGTTCGTTCGTTCGTTCGTTCGCATTTCCGTCAGACTCGGCTCCTCCCTCGTTCTCGTTCAAACGGATCACGATCGTAAAGTGGTGCAACGGTCATCAATCAACACAACATTAACTAAGTTCCTTTTAGCTGAGGAGCGCTTCATGTTTGAAATCAGAATGTTGTTGCTCAGTCCTCGAGTCTTGACCACTAAACACGGTCAGTGTTACGGCAGTGTTAACCAACGGCGACTTACGGGTCAGCCCGACTCAGGGACCAGTGGGCGGAGCTGGAGTGGAGTCTCGGAGAACGAACGATCCGAACGAGACGAACTGAAACAGGGAATCAGGTCGGTTCGTTCATGTTAAAGAGTTGTTTGTTCAAACTGAACGAGCCATCACTATTCACCACCTGCAAAGAAAAGGCAAACAGAGCCGGAGCAGAAGAAAATCATTGTTTTTTTTCACAATATGCCGTGACTCGAAACGAATGATAAGCGCACTGAAATGTGCGCTCATGTGTGCTGTGTGCGCTGTGCACCGCGCACACACTGGAGAACTGTGTAAAATCAGCTGATCGCAACGTCCCTTTTATATATAGGGACGTTGTCTATGGACAACGTCCCTTTTATATATAGGGACGTTGTCTATGGACAAGTGTTGTAAATTAGCGTCAGCTAAAAGCGCTATGATGCATGCATCAGATGACTTTTTAAGCTTGTCTATGTTTTTGTATCTGTCCCTATCTAAATAAACCTTAATAATAAAATAGAGTAAGGGTAGAATGGGGCAGCGGTACCTTTGATGGCGGAGGCGTAGCTGCAGTGTGGACACAGGAAAGGTTTCTCCTGGGTGTGGGTCCGGAGGTGGGCCACCAGAGAGTGCCTGAACTTGAAGATCTTGTTGCAGAACTCACAGGTGAAGATCTTGAGCTGGCTTTCGACCAGACTTGGAGGAGAGGAGGGGGGGATACATTGGACAACCCTGTATTAGTGGTAGCGTAATGTTTCTTGGTCCGATGGTTAATGGCTAACTTCATAGAAATAGAGCAACATTACTCACAGTACTACACTTCATCAAATAATAATGACTATATTCAATTAAAATTATAACTCGAAAAAACATAGAAGTCATTTGTACAACTTTTAATTAACTCATTAGGAGTTGGATTTTGCTCGATTACCCAATTCCAATACATCACAGCACACAATGTTGGATCCAACAACTGGGTCAACACAAAAGGCTGTATGAGATCGAGTTAGGGATCCTGTAGTACCTGGTGCTGACTTGCTTAATGGAGTACTCCTGAAAGCCTTGGCTGCAGGCTGCTTTGGAAGCAGGGTCAGGGTCCGAGCTAAGATAAAAAACAAAATTATAACGGTTATGAATAAGTTTCATGTCTTGATCAACTCTGACATGAAATTAAAAGTTCCAGTGGGTATAATTTAGTCCCATCGAAGACAACGGTCGCCTGTACCAGCCTGTATTTTGTGCCAGTAAGTACTTCCAAATGATGTCATCGAAAACATGACATGTTTCGAAAAACACAATCCTGCAACTACACAAATTGCCAAAGAGAGTGAAATATCTTACGTTCATTTGTGAATAAGACTCTTTCTTGTTTCTATTTGATTCTTCCTTATCAAAAGGTTGTTGTATGTGAATGTACATCGTTCTACATTGGTGTTTGGCTGTGTTGGAAGGTGAAGAGTTAAGACAGGGGACTCTAGTGTGTTGCTAGTGGAGGTAAAGGACCTCGGCTCGGCGGGTCGGGGGTCTGGGTTATCTGGGTCGGCCCCATTGGCACCGGGGGCTTCATCCTCCTCAGGCTCCCCACCATCCTGAAACATTTCAATAGAAACATGCTGTTAACAGAGCCCTGGTCTGGGGACAGCTACTAGTACACAGTACTAGTAAGGTAAGGGGTACTACTGTAGATAACAAGCATACAATCATGTTCTGTCCACAAAGCTGTACTGTATAAAATCATTTTATTGTGAATGCACTGCAGAAATTAACCATCTAAATAAGAAATACTTTATTTCAGAAGATAGACTGGTAAAAAGTGAATGTATCTGCCAGTGCAGTATGATAATTAACCTTGGTAAAATAACTTATTAAAATAAATATCTAGGCTTTAGCGAAGTTAGCTCTTGAAGATGTTGAAAGTAGAGCTACCGACAATTTTATAATCTTACTAAATCAAGGGTTATCATCATAAACATTTCTGTCTTAAAATGAGACAAAGCATTTACACTGAACAAAATCAAACACACAAAATTAACATTGTCAAGAATTATTTATTCAATTGAAATGCTTCAAAAGATTGCCTTGTAACACATTGTTGGGGTAGTTAGCAAAAACTACACGAAAATGATTACTTGTTGGCTGCTTTTCAAAATAGCCACAATGACTTAAAACTTCACTTAGCCATTCGTAATAACATGAACAATCCATAGAGGTAATAATCTGGAGGCAAGTATGGCTATGATGCAAGTAAGGTTTTGTTGTTAGATTATTCAGCATGTCATTATTAAACAATAAATACAATTTCCTGACACTCAGTTACACTCATTGGTCCTCCAACTGGTAACGTGTTCGTAAATCAAATTAACTCTTTGGACGTGACAAAATCCTCCATCAGCACAGGCCATCTCAAAGTAGTGCTTACGAGCTTGCTACAACTGCCTGTCTGCCTGTAAAGACCACATATTCTGGAGGACTGGAAAGCTGTAGAACCTTCTGCTTTCCTTCACCAAAACAGTGAATGTCTGGTGGCAGAATGGAGGCATTCCTCTGGGTGAACAGACAGTGCCTGTGTCACACCGGCCAGCTTTGGCTGCTCAGGTGTGATTCTCATCCTAACAAAGCAGATCCAAAAGAATTGAGTTAAACAACAGACCAAAATAGTAAGAGCATGGCTTGGGCAACAGGTGTTTTGTAGAGCAAAGTGGGTAACAGGTTACCTCCGGGCTAACAAGAGCCCACACTTGTTTCCTCCTGAGAATGTGTTCCCACCCAGGAGAGAGGTCTCTCAAATCTTTACGACTGTGGGGTTGGAGCAAGGCCTCATCAACGGAGGCAGCTATGAAGACAACCCAATCATTGACAAACCTCTTACAATTATAGGCTGCGATACACTTAGACATTTATCCGTATTTAGTTTGACACAGAAAACAGCGATTATGTCATCTTGAAATGATATTGTCTGTCCATGATTTAATGTAGGCCTAGATAATCCACATTTGGAAATGTGGTGTCTTAAAATTGTTAAAATAGTTTTTGAGATCAGTGTCAGTGACAGTTCACATTAATACTTTTTAACACCAATGCCACAGCCATACCATTTAAAATCGATACTGTCACATCATCCGGTTCATCAATGCTTTTTCCTTTCTTGTGCTCCCTTCTATTCCTCCATTACCTGGAAGTAAAAACGTCACGTTAATTCAAGTGAGGACAAGCTGGCCCTGCTGACTCAAGATCCGTTTTTATCCTTTCCATGTGCTGTGATGACACCTCACCTCAACCTGCCGTGGGATCGGCTGCGCAAAAGCGACTGTGATCTTGATGTTTAATGACCCAATACGTATGAATACACATGAATACACATGAATACACATGAATACAGATGAATACACATGAATACAGCCAACAACAGCAGGTAGGTGGTTCTCAGCGATGGTCGTTGATAAGACTACTCCAGCTGAGCCAACGTTTGCTATGATGGTGAGGAGATAACTTCCTAATTTTAAGGCAATTAGTCCATTACGCTGTGCTTTCAAGGCCAGAGGCGCACATTCCAAATGAAGCGCATGATGCGCTCGCCTCCAGTTAGGACTTTCAATTAGAAGCGCTATGTCACTCGTGACTGGTCAGGACATCCCAACAGAAGCGCTAGGTCGCTCAGGACTGGTCAGGACATCCCAACAGAAGCGCTAGGTCGCGCACGATAGGTCAGCACATCCCAATAGAAGGGCTATATGTCGCTCGCGAATTAATCATTTAACATTTCCAAGATCAACGTTTGTCGAATGTTCAAGATACTTTTGAATGGAAAAAGTCCACCTCACCTCGGCCGCGTCCCATGATCCAAGAGGTTTGTGAGCTCTTCTTCCAGCCGTGACATGACGAACGTGACCACAGGGGTACAGCGAGGGGAAGTATGCGCGTAACATATCAGTCTATGTATATTGTGATACTAAATGCAATTATATGTGGATTTAGAACTAGAAAACATTTATTCATTTCTAAACCCATTTTTGCACTTTTTGAATTGCATTTATTTGTGTCTTAACAATGAGACAATTCCTGATTTGGTACCGACGTCTCTATCTTGGGACCAGAGTGATGGAACGAGCTCCCTGCCGATGTCAGGACCGCAAAGTCGTTCACCAGCTTCTGCAAACGACTCAAAACTCACCTGTTCAGAGTTCACCTAGACTCTGCATAGCCATTCAGTCCCCTATGTGTCTGTTGCACAATTGTTTGTTGTACGTCCTGGCACTTAATGAACGCACTCATTGCATGCTGCTGCTTCCTGCTTCCAACTACAGGGATTATAAACTGCATTATAAAATGCAATGTGATGCAAGGGTATGTTTATTTCTAACATTATTCCATCAACACAGACATTTACATAGACAGTCTGGCGTTATAATTGGTTTGCCTCGGGTGTACTGTGGAGTGGGTAAAACTGTTTATTGCCAGGCTAACAGATCCCCTCGACTTACGCTAGCCTAGCACAAGCGATTTCTGCAACTAGACGGACTGAATGAAAAGTGTTGAAAACGGTTTCCAATGATAAATATCACACTGGCTCACTTGGAAATGAGGTCCGATGTCCAAAATCCCGAACTACCCCTTTAAGGCTAGATATAAGTCTTTAGTAAGAAGATTTAGAAAACAGCTGCCGGATAATATGTGTGTTGCCAATCTTGAGAAATCACACATTTCCTTTGATTTGTCATCCTTTTAAAGGGCAGACTGACCTGAGGGTTGGCGGTCGAAGAATCTGCATCTTCAGGAGTAGACTCTACCGGTACCATCTTCGTAGCATCTGCAGAAACACAAATTTGTGATGACAATCTAATCGAATCAAATCAAAACCCAGTTGAAACCCTTGTTTAGCAGAGGCAAGTTCCCCCTGGACTGACCTGCGAGGGTCTCATGTTCCGTCAGAACAACACTGATCACAGACTTTTTGTTCCTGCCGACGGGAACACCTTCTTGGTGGGTGAAAGTTCTGTCATAGGACTGCGTCCGACCTTTTCGACTGGTTCTCTGGATCTTGGCCCCATCTATTTAAGGAACAGAAAACTTTAAATTAGCATTAGTCTTCTGTCTGGCTCAAAGTTGATGACTTTCATAAAATGTACTCGATTTTATTTGTATTGGCAGTTAGAAAGTGGTTATAAATAACTTATTACCACTGTATTTGTGAGTGTAATCAACAATTTTACGGTGTGCATAAGGGTCACTGAAACAGACATGGATGACCATGTAGGGTAGCGTTATATTCTGGAGAACATGGTGTTCTTGCACTTTTCACCCCGTCTCACCGTTCCCATGTTCCTCCTCCCCATCCTCTTCGTCTGCGTCCTTGTCTTCTTTCAAGCAGATGTGTTTGAGGATCTGCCTTCTGTTGCTGAACGACCGACTGCATTTGCTGCACTCCAAGCTGGCTGTGGTCCCCTGGCTCTCTCCTGAGAACATCAAACAGATGTTACACGAAAGAGTGAAAGATGAAACGCGACTCAACTGACTCTGGAGCTGGGAAAGATGGAACAATATAGGAAGGTAAATTATATATATCCAAAAAAGGGGGGATGGAGAAAGCGTATTTTTCAGATTAAATGTTCCTATTTCCGTTGCTGAAAGCAATTCCTGAAGGCAGTGAGGGGGCAGGGCGGGGCGGGGCGTGCACCGCTGACCCATCACACCTGAGCCCAACATCGCTTCCTAAACTCAATAGCTAGATAGTTTTGAAAGGATATGTATGACAAGTCTGTCGTTGCTGTCACTAAATGACCTAACACACAGTGGTCATACCCATATCAAGATATGTATGAAAAATGTTATATATATAATCGAGTGCTCAAGTTGCATCAGTACAAAGACAACACTGGACACTGCATTCAGTAGTGAACCATCTGGCACTGGACCAACCTCGACTCTCCTTGTCCTCAGGCGTGGCCTCCTCCTCCCTCCCATACGTGGTCTCTGATTGGAGGGCGTCAGGGCCAGCCTGGCCTTCAGGGCAGTCCAAGAGGCTCTTCTTTGTGGAGCCTTTGGGTCGGCCCCGCTTTCGCTTTGCAGGTTTATCTGGAGAAAAGCACAAACACAACAATTTAAATCAAATTGAGCGAAACATTAGTGAATGCAGATGAAAGTAAACTGCTCGAGATAAAGACAACCGAGATGAAGACCACTTGGGACTTTCAAGTGTTTCATCGGATACAGTCTGTAAACTGCTAGTTATGCAAAATCCAAATACTAATAACAACATTATTAGTCAAAGCTCAAATCAAACCTCAGGATGCTAGCATAATGCTAGCATAAAATCAAAGTAAACCGAACCAACCGATATTCAACCATCTAGTGTGTGTATGAATTGTCCTCCCGCTCAATAATTGCTATGATCCCTACTAACCAGTTGGGGGCTCCTCAGGGCCAGTCTGAGCCCCCTCAGGGCCAGCCTGAGCCTCCTCAGGGCCAGCTTGAGCCCGCTCAGGGACAGCTAGGGGCTGCAGGGCTAGGATGATGTCCCCGGTGGGCCGGTGCTGGGGGTGGAGCTGGGAGCAGTGGACCAGCAGCTGAGCCCGGCTCGGAGAGAAGATGTTACATAACCGGCACATGAACATAGAACCATCTGGGGAGAGAGACCAGAGGAGAGATGTTACACATATAACCATCTGGAGAGACAAACCAGAGAGAAGAGGTGACACAAACATAGAATCATCTGGAGAGACAGACCAGAGGAGATAAGATGTAACACAAACATAGAACCATCTGGAGAGAGAGACAAGGAGAGAGAAGAGGTAACACAAACAGAACCATCTGGAGAGAGAAACCAGAGGAGAGACCAGAGGAGAGAAGAGGTAACACAAACATAGAACCATCTGGAGAGAAAGGTGAGAGATAAGGATTTACAGACTCAACACAAGGAAATTAGAACAATAAATATGAAGATATCTTATTGATATTGTGGTGACCTTTTTGGTTCAAGCCTTGACTATTCACTGCAGATACGAGTGGAAGTTGGACACAACGACCAAGAAGACATTTTCAGTCTGCTGGTCTGGCCTGTTAATAATATCATGATCACATGATCCATAGTCAGATTGTACCTCGGTCAACATCATTCCATTGCCTGATACTACCATACCATCCTATCTGCTTAGATGGTTGCTTAAAATAGACATGCTTAAATATATATATATATATATATATATATATATATATATAAAAATATTATTTGGTCGATTTATCTGGATGCCATCCATGAATATAAAAAAAATGACAAAACATTGCTAAATTAACATTATTAAAAATCTGAAAATGCTGAATATGCTTAATGCTTTTAATGCTTTTTATGCTCTGGGTTTACATGTTTTTACATCCCAATACTATGCTTGTACTTGGGTTATTATACATTTCAATTGAGTTGTAAGGCATATGTACCCAATTTTCAAGTGAGTGACTACCGAGACCAAATTATATTATTTATATTTATATTTTATATTATATTCGACCGAAGTTCAAAATCACACATCAACAGCATGTGGAGTTCCCCAGAATGAGCTCAGTAACAGCCCTTACAGTGACACTGACTGGGTCTTATCAGCAACTCCTAAAAGGTTAAGCTGAGCCTTTAAATAATCATTAGGGCTTTACACATAAAGCCGACCATCATTAGGACGACATAATAGCGTGTCACCCAGAACAAGCCGGTGACCACACGATGACATTGGGCTGCCTGGGCACGGTGTCAGCGGCGTTTGTTTACGGTGTGTGGACCACGCTAACATGAAGACCGCGCAAACATATTCGAGTTTAATGAGCTCGTCCCCATTCCTACCTGCTTTGGGTTCCTCCATGCTCTGAAGGAAAATCGCATTCGTATGCAAAACACTGCATTTATTCAAATGATGATATATGCAGGATAATATGAAGATGGAAGACTTGATTTTCACTACTTAGAAGATGAACATTTCTGGCGAATCTGCGACAGAAGTTCCTCTGTTGAGCGGAAACGGGGCAAGAATCGGCTGTGGGATTTTTGCCATCACTCCTCGCTGTGGTAGGAGGTCCGCAGCGCATCAACACGGCGGAGCAGAGCCAGCCGCGGCGGGCGTCTTGTTAGAAACTATATTTTACAGTCTATGGTTAGATAGCGCTTCTTGATAAAACTTAGTTGAACAATTTGTGAATTGGTGAATTCCTTCCGTAAAGTATTTTTTAAAATTTTAGTTAATGTATATTTATGAAAAAAATATATATATTTAAAAATATATATCTATACTGTATATATATATATATATATATATAT